>CAJQUW010015888.1:0-55179 GCA_907163375.1 Prostheceraeus crozeri | reverse complement strand
ACTGGGCCGACACACTTCAACAATGAAATACTCACTTCCATACTGTCATGCTGACTGAATTCTCACTCAACACAGTTCAGCGTCGGTTTTTCAATTAACATATGTGGGTTAATGTCTGATAGGTGTATGAATGAGAATGCATCAGACAATCATTTCATACATGTGTGTGGCAAGTATAGTAAATACATGTATTCACTCCTTTAGTACATGTATTCACATGTATTCGATCTTTTCCTCATGTTATAGTCGCGAGATTTTGAAAATAATGATTAATGGCGCCCAATCCTATTGTCATCATTTTGATGTTAGTATAATTATGCTTTCTTGCGAAGAAGAGGATAATGGCACTATGGTGCCGTTGATTTCTATGTTGGTATAAGTATGTCGACAATGTATGTAGGTCTCTGTTTCTATGATCTTGTATTGTTGGTAATATCTATATTTTGCAATCCTAGCTATGCGTTTTAGCACTTTTGTATGTAAGTAAGAGTTCTTTCTTGTATACATACAGGGGTGGCGCTACGGGTGGTCCTGGGGGGGCACATGCCCCCCCCCAAGAAAATTATTGGACCCCCGTCGGCAGGGCCACTGTCGGCACCCGGATTAGATTTTGTCGGCAGTCGGCCTCCAGCACCGATATTTTGCACTACAATAATAGAGAGTACAGTTACGAATCGTTGCATTAGATATTGACTTGGATTGCTAGCCAAGTCAGCAACATTTACTACATGTACAAGCATTTTTGTTTACAACCGTATCTCTTTATCCTGTTGAGCGGTAGCAAGATTGTATAGGGAAAAGATTTTCTCTGTGTCGAGTTTTTGGTTATTTGATAATTGTTGATACGTGAACAACTATAATAGATCATTAAACACAAGATAAAAGTTTGTTATCGTCTTGTTAATGTTCGGTATCACGTTTCTGAGATCTTATTCTGAGACATTACTTTAATGAATAATTAGAACAGCTGACAATATGAAGGAGAAATTGCCATTTTTGATGATTTTGCCGTGTTCAGAATATACAAGCGTATTTTATCTAATAGATTTGCTACCTATTAACTTGTAGCATTATAACTGATTTCTCAGTGGATTTTTTGAATGATGAGGATGAGATAGGATAATAGATAAGCGATTTTCTACTAGAGATTTCCGCCTGCTAATAGTACAATCAATCAACAGATCGTCTATCTTGAGAGACAAGGAGCTAATTCAGATTTCGGTAGTGGTGTGATCGATCAAATTTTGCGCGAGCGTAGCGAGAGTGCGTAGACCATATCGTGCGATGATCTTGCTATTTTACCAATGAGATGGTCCAAATATGCTACAGTCATGTGATTTGCTTTCATTTGGATGTTTAAAGGAAAACGAAACGCCACATCTGCACCATTTCTGAAGTCGCACGACTGATTCAACAGTCACTAGAACGCCTGTTGTTCGCGTTGTCGAGTAGTTCAAACGGTAAGTTGATCTGCTACACAGAATGTCAAATCATGAATTGATGCCTTACTTTCAAAGTCAGTGGTACAGTAAGGTATGGAGTAACCTCCTCAGCGGCTCTAGTGCCTGGTCGCTGCGTCGTTTCTGGAAGCAGTTCCGACTAACTTCGACGTGTCGGCCCTCGCTACTGGGACATCATCCCAGGTGGCTGACTTTGGCGAGAATGTGGAATTTTTCCGCTGAGTGAAGCAGTCGAAGGAAAAAATGAAGGCATAGATGTACCACTGACTTGGCCAGTGACGGCTGGCCACCACTTACAGTATGTTTTAATAGAAATTAAGACAATCTGAGAGGGACCGGCCTGAGAGTGGAGACGGAAGTTTAAAATTGCAATCGATTCGACATGAGATCTCGGCAAGTCTCATCTTGGAAGTAGTTAAGATAGGCTTTCATAATTACAAATATGCTTTGAAAGTACTCAAGAAAAATTTGCATCTTTTTGACTGAAAATCCCTTTTACTATTGCGAAATACAGAAGTCACATACATTCAGATATACATGCAGTGTAACCTACAATATGGGTAGTCATATAACCATAGCATCTGTGTCGGCAAATAGTCTGCATCCCATGCAGTCAAATGGTCAGTCACACAAAATGCTTTGTAGTTAAGCGCAAGGTTGTAGTTCCCAAGTGATAGTCATAATAATGCAGTATACATAATTTGCTTGCAATTGGACATAAATGCACATTTAGAATGCCTATATCTAAATTTCACTTTTTATATAATCGAAATATTTCTAATTCAATTTGTAAGAGTCTAGATAATAAGGTTAAACTTTCTCCGGGTTCAACCTAGCCAGGCCAAGGAGTTATGAAACAAATCAAGCAGATGGGCTTTGTGATGCTTGTGGTCTTGAAAAAAACAAGCACAAGAAAAAGAATTAGAAAACAATCGAAATGCTTAAAAGACAGTGTAGTTATGTCGTCACTGGGATCCTCTTCCATTATTGATTTCCGCACACAAGTATTTTATCCGATAATTGATCTTTGCATGAACGAGTTGAACCGATGATTTAACGAGGAAAATAAGGTTATCATGAAAGGTATATCGGCACTGACCATGGAAGCAAAGATTTTTTAAAGTAGGATATCATCCGACCCTTCGGAGAAATTTACAATGCTCAACAAGACGATCTTGATATTGAAGTAAAAAGTATGATGCGATTACTATCAAGAAAAAAGGACGGCATTGATCATTGTCCTTAGTGCTATTTTCTCTGTTTATGTATAAAATAGCATCACGAATAGCAATTACTTTTGTAGACCTATCTCATTTCAGTTTTTGCTCGTATCTTTTGTAAATGTAGGCCCAATACTGATTTAAACGAAGTTATAACTTCCAAGCTCTATCCATTTGCTTTTGTACATAAATGATATTGTTTCTTGAAAATCGTGTCCTAACGTTAGGAAAGGTACATGTACATCCCATGTCTTTCGAAGTTTTATGACATATGCATGCAGCAGTTCCTTGTCCTCACCATTTGTATATGAAAAAATTCTAATATTTTCTCTATATACCTTTTTCTCAAATTAAATTTGGAAAAGAAATGCTTAAAGTTCCTACATAGGCTCTGATTATTTGAGTTGCATGCATTCATTAACATTAAATCGATTGACATAGCTAATAGCTTTTATGGTGTAGTTGAGAACTCCTAGAAAATAGAGTACATGATGAAGGTCATCATCACGCACGCTACATGAGTCAAAGCATCCTCGTATTTATACAACACGTACAGTTTACCAGGCAGCGAAGATGCTTTCAGTTCATAGCTACTTATTTATGAATTTTAATTGTTCCCGCAAGAAGAAATTTAACAAACCGGTACAAAACTTGCAACCTGCTCTTATGCAATGTACACGAGGTAAGCCAACAGCCATTTGTTTCAAAATTCTCAAAGTTAACATACATGCATTACGTAAGATTTTGAAAGAAAATCATAGATATACTCGTTATTAATAATTAAAGAAATCTCAGATATAGGAACACATTTTCGGTGACAGTTAACGTAAATTGTCTGAAAGAAGAAATCGGACATATGTGTAGGTGCATAACAAAGTGTGCATCTATTGCACAATTTTTGTGTGTGCAAAAATTGCACATTTACAACTCAATTACACAATTGACATGTGCATGTATAGCCCATAAGTAGGCATAGCTGTTCATAGATTACAATAATTAGCCGGTATAGCCTGTCGGCACCTCGGTTAAAACCGTCGGCACAACGCTTCCATGGACCCCCCAGCTCTAGGACCCTGGCGTCACCACTGTATACATAGCAATTAGTAATATACCTTTTGCCATAGTTGTTGTCTCAACCGGCACAGTTGTTGGCAATTCAAGATTTCTAGAGGCTCTGTGATCACTGCGTCATTCTCAAATCTAATGGAAACATTTGCACGTCATAGCATGGTCATAGCATTCATTTAACAAACAGAGAATTCTAAGCCTTCAAAACTGGCATAGTTGTTTACAAAACCAGCATACTTGTTGTCAATGAATAATTCGCTTAGAAAGTTCGTCTCTATGATCGAGAATGTCTAATACAGTGAACTTGGACTACAAAAAGTATAAGAGAGCTTGTGAAAAACAGGGCTGGGAGTGGGCCGGGAAAAATGGCAACGAATTTCAAATCATCGTTTCTTTTGAGTGTCTTTCCTGCTTAGTAGCTTAAACTGACGCTTCTAAATGCGCTCTGTTATTGAGTTGTTCATCATATTACTACTGGAGCATGCATCTGAATGGATTTTTGATAGTGCTGGAGCGTTCAATCATTATTACATACGAAGGATAACGAATTTACTTATCGTGATCATCCTTCCTTGGGTGAACTTTATGACGTTTTCAGATATCATTTCGATTTGCTAAAAATGCGATTTTATGTTTAAGACGCGTGGCATAACTTTCATGGACAACTTGTGTACATGACCTAAAAGGCTTATTGGGCGATAATTGCTGCAGTGTAGTCTGCTTTTCTTTTTGTAAATGACAACCATGAGAGCCTCTTTGAAGGTTTCAGGCATTATGCCTGTTTAATGGATAGCAATGAATAACTGTGACAGGGTATTGACTATTGGTTCGCTGCCAGCTTAAGTATAATCCTTCTTTAGTAAAGTCAGTTAGCGCACATTTTACAACATTCTGGTATGATATTTATACAGCATGTCCCGGACGACAAATGTTTAAAAATCTAAGAACTTACAATTGCAAACTATGAAATTAGAAAATTTTCCTTGTAATCAAAATTGCTTTTCTAATGTGTTACACCAAACAAGTTGCTCATTCATTGCGCATACTTCAAGTTCTTGTGCGATGTTGACCGAACTGCGCATGAGCAGAAAGCAAAGAATTTCAAAAGCAAAGAATACAAGATTTTCATGTATTCTAGTTTGCCGAATGTGCCTTGCCTATGATGTATGTACTCATGTCGCACAATAAAGAAATAATTAAGCGTTAACACTCCCATCAACTATTTATGAATACGCAGCTGACATTGACGGAATCCTAGCTCCATATTTGGGATTTGACATCTTCTTTTGCCAATTCGACAGTAGCTGATTAATTGCAATTATTCGAAATGAATTACATGAAAACATTTATTACCTATTTTTCCTGAATTACTTACAATCAAATTACTAACTTTTGAATTTCGTTTTCAATTCATTAATTCAGTGCATTGATGCTTGGCTTGCATTAAGCTGAACAGTGCAGATACAGTATATGTTCAGTAAATGTTGGCATACTCATAATTTGCCATAATATGTTGCATTATTACAGACATTTATTAAAACTTTTAATTTAGAAGTCATCGGTACTTTGTGCAATAGTGACAGGCCTACTGAATATTGCACCTAATTTATGCCATTGCTCTCATTTAAAAAAGTCAATTTGTGACAGGGGTGCGGAGTCGGAGTCGGAGTACCGGAGTCCTATCATTTTTGCTGGAGTCGGAGTCCTATCAAATGATAGGACTCCGGACTCCGGCCTATAACCAGACCCGAAGTAAAATACAAACGAATTATCTATTCTCGAGCATAGCTGTCACTGTCAACTTTCTCCGTCAAACAAAAGTACAGAGAAACTGCTGCATGCAAGGCTTGCAATAGTTGAGGGAATGAACCGTGATAGTGAAAAAAGGATTGTCTTTTCACTCGGTGATTTAGTAGAGAAGACAAGCCTTCCTAACCTCGATCACACCTACGCACCAAAGGTCACATCAGAGACAGAAATGAAATATTAGTTTATTTGAGAACATTACCTCTTGCCCTCACGTTAATCGTGAGTGATGGCTCCTCCAAAGCGCATATTAAAATCGAAAGTGTACTCATTTATTTTGAAGAAGGATGGGGGATTTTTCTGCCTGATAGAGACTGGAGAAAACTCGTGCGAAGAACACATCAACAAAATGGGAGGAACCGAGTCGTATGCATCCAACTTAAAGCGACATTTGATAGACTCATCGAAAATGATTGATAATTAATAATTGATACAGGAATGATCACTAAACATAAGTTCAGGTAAGCCTATAATGAACTATGCTGTAGGTTACCAGTTTTTTCAAAAACTAGGCTATATATGCTTGCAACCCGGAGTCGGAGTCCTATCAACCCCCGGAGTCGGAGTCGGAGTCCTATAAAAAAATGATAGGACTCCGCATCCCTGATTTGTGATGATGCGTATTGTAGACTTTTCATGCGTATATACGGAAGGCATCGTTATAGTGCGTTCATATAAAAGTGTTTACTTCAAGTAGATGTCAAATTAAGATTCCACTAAGCGATGGTATGATTCATCTTGTTGCTAAATTTTCCACTTCACTAGATTTACAAATATGCCTAAATTTTGAGATAACGTAGCTGATGAAATGCTTAAGTCCATACAATTTAACCATTTTGGGCCCATAGAGTGTGAGCATACATTTTTACACACCTTTAAAACACCTTATTCAATGGAACATTGAATAACTCACTCACAAACATTGATGTTGTTGTCAGCAAAATGTTTGTATACTTGTACAAGCATATTGCCTAGGCCATTGTTGCACAGAATTCGAAGTAGGTTATGCGTTTATTACATAAAATCTCTGATGCAAAAGCTGAAATCCACTACTTCGTGAGAGACGTGAGATAGGCCTGCTGATGATGAAATGGCAGCAATTCACGTCTGAGGATTCAACTCAATTCTTTTAACTCCATTTGTCTACTTGCAAATGAAAACAAGCATTAATTGCAGAGATCTTTCGCTCATTCTTTTCAGAGGCATACATGAAAACTGGAATCTATTTGCCTCCCTTAGTTCACGTCGACATGTCAGCTTCAACTTCTAATTTGCTAACAATTTTTGTTTATGACAATGAGTTATTTGACCATAATCATTAAACAACCCTAGGCCTCTTCGTGTTTATCAGCTATTGCATCCCGTTGTCATTCTAACACGTTATCAAAATTACAATTGCAGTAAACATGAGAATCAATAAATCAATTAATTGCTATCATAGCAATAAATTGTTTATCTTAAGTTGAATGGATAACTTTCTGTAGAATGGAAATTGACTCAAGGTCGCGCGGCACAGCCGGAGGAACGTAGTTGGGGCATGAATGACCAATGAAAAACTTAGAATTACACATGTGACTGATTCCCAACACAATGTTGGAGCCAAAGAATTAGACAGGTCGTCGCTTCTTCCGTTTGACTAGAAGGGAAGCATTGGAACATGTAACGTAAATGAAATGGCACAATCTGCTGACATAATACCATGGCAATCGAACAATGAGCAGCCAGTTCAACATAAAACACGCCAAATTGTGCAAAGTTTCAGTGACTGTTATCAACCGGATCACACAGACGATGTTAAGTTCTACAGAGAAGTTTGTAAACGTTTTTTCATGCGCCTGCTAACTTTTTTTAAAATGATCGGAGGGCCCAACATTATCGAGAAAACTTTTGCGCAATGATCTGAATTCTTCGAATCTGAAGAAATTGTGGCGATCGGAGCATTTTGAAGGAATTCAGAGTAATCCACAAGCGACGCACGACTATTTTTCCTATCTCTGTAAGGTATTAAAAATTTCTTTTTGCCCATTATCAAGTTCCTGCATGTGCCATCTGTTTGAATCAGTTTGCACTTCTAGCAAAGTAACACGATTAAACAATCTAATTCTGTGGATGCAGCCGTTGACAAGTGTATCTAAGTGAAAATGCACGCGAGTTCTGTGTCACTATTGTGTATTGTATGAAGCTTAACTTCCATTCTAGAGATTTTATTGTTGTCAATTTCTACGATTGGAGTTCCTGAATTCAACAATCTAATTTCAAGTCATGTGTTCAGCAACTAATTTATTACAATAACGTCATTTATTTGCAATTTTTCGACATCAGCAATCAATGGCTTCAATTATTTAACATTCAATATTGGGAAAAAAATAGCCTGCTAAGAGATCGAAACATGACCAGACTAGTATACTTGGCTACCTGATGATGACCGACTTCCGCGATATTAAATTTCATGCCTTTTGTTACTCAAAAAATATACACTACGAGTGTGTAGGAACAAAACTCTCCCGATTGTTGTTAGGCCGAAAATTATAATGACTTAAATAAAGACACAAGGTGGCCTTTGTGTCTTTATTTAAGTCATTATAATTTTCGGCCTAACAACAATCGGGAGAGTTTTGTGCCTACACACTCGTAGTGTATATTTTTTGAATAATGGTCCTCCCGCCCAAAGCCATCAATTAAACCTTTTGTTACTGTGTTCCATTGTGTAATTCTGACTTTTTGTGCTGATTATGTATTTTGTATATCGTGAGACATTTCTTGAGAATTAAGTTTGTAAGATCGAATGAAAATGAAATCTGACATGCAAGAATGGCTGGCTTTATCGGATATTGAAACCATGCTATCAACTCAAACTCATATTTTTGATTTGTGATTGACTCTATCTGGCTTGTTTGTTTGAAGGATGAATTTCTCATCGAAAGGAAAATCAAAAATTTCCTAGTTACTTACATTGTAATTTCTACTTTTCAGTGTTTATTGAGTTTCCTTAGTGTTGGAACCGGCCAGGTTTTTGGCGGCTGGGGCCGAACCGGCGACCGGCTTATTCAAAAATCTATTCTGTATACCGGTTGGTTAAGGCCTTGATCATCAGACATTATTTGGTCAACTTATGTCATTACACATTATTGTACTTTGATCTTCGTTAAAATTGTAAAATTTAAAATATGGTCTTTTGACGCACTTTTATTATTATTAACTTTGAAATATATTTCACCGATCCGGCCTTGTCAATCAAACGAATGATCGGGTTTGAAATTTGTACATACTGTATATACAGCAGATCATAGATTATGATGGATCTGAGAGTAACGAACTGTAAAAACATTAAATATCATTGCACACTTTGACACAATTTGATGTCTATCAATTTCTTTGGATGGATAGAAATTGATATTTAATGTTTTTACAGTTCGTTACTCTCAGATCCATCATAATCTATGACCTGCTGTATATACAGTATGTACAAATTTCAAACCCGATCATTCGTTTGATTGACAAGGCCGGATCGGTGAAATATATTTCAAAGTTAATAATAATAAAAATGCGTCAAAAGACCATATTCTAAATTTTACAATTTTAACGAAGATCAAAGTACAATGATTTCGAAGTCTTTTTTCACCAGAATGAAAATATTAACAGAAAATAATTTCCACATTATATACATGAAATGCATGAACGGTAGGTTTACCGGTAGGCCTATTCCTGATAAGCAAGAGTTACCTATTAAAATACAATGTTTTACAATGCAATTATTCGCACTTTGATATCATGCTTTGTGCGATGATCAGTAATACGTGTAATGAATTTTATACAATGGGCTGGCCAAACTTGTCATCAAATTTTCAGTGAGTGTCCCAAGACTGAGCGGGAGTGTTGCTGTACCTGTAAAACGTCAATCAAAATTTATCGCATGCAGTTAGATTATCAAACAATTAGGTATCCACGATCCACTGTCAAATGCTCGGGTAGTAGGCCCTGAGTTGCATTGAAATCCATTACTCATTGCATCTCTAAGCTATATAAACTATGCAGCTTATAAGCTCAAAGCTTATATAGACTATCCCACGCAGTGAAATTATTCAAGATTTGAAATATTTTGCGCAAGATAGTTTGAGGAATACACAATGCAACCAAAATTCATACAGGCTAGAATGCATGATTCTGGAAACTTTATTTTAGATAAAGTAGCATTCGAACTGCACGCATAAGTTGCCGGCAATCATTTTTAACTGTTTAAAGAATAGTTTGCAATATTTATATCACAAGACATGCGTGTAACTCTCAAAATATATTGCATTTACATGCTCTTAATGTTGTAGTGATTGACTAAGCAATCTAGACCATGGTCTATACTGAGTGTTAGAAATCGAGAAAGAAATAATGAACACCCGGAGTCAGCAATTTGCAAATCTTGTCTGCAGTCTCTATTATATGGATAAAAAATAGATAAAACTGGCACATAGGATTATTTTGCAAAAATGCCTAATAGAGTAAGATTTTTCTTGATTTTTTCATACTATTATTGCATTGATTACAGCACAGACTTTAATTTCAAAGAATTCATTCTGTCAAAGAAGTCATATAGACAATTTATATAAGCATCTAAAGCACAACTACTTTATTCAATTTTTAGATTTCATATATTTCTATTCGACTATTCTCTGCAATTTATGTTTGTTGCACTGTCTGTCATTCAGATTGATATAGTGTCTGTCGGGTGCTGTTCTGTTTGCACTGGTAGAGATTTCTATGAAATTTTTCTTCGCAGCCTCAACAGTGCAACAAAATTGGAATTCACAAATATTTCTTTTATGAATTTGTAAAGACTGAACATGAGACAAGTTTCACTGATCAGGGAGATTAGAAAACGTCAATTGCAATTCAACAATTCTGCACCTTTGCCAATGTTCAGTTAGTTTCACTGGGTTGACTAGCAATTACAATTATTCATCGTATTTCACTGACAACAATAAAAGGCCTAAGTTAAGGAGGATTATGTGTAGGCTATGTTCCAAGGGGAATACACCTACTACATGCACATGTATGCTGAACACATCTCACTGCAAGATATATATTCTAATTAAATGAACATATAGAAAACGAATCTTTAGTCTTTTTATTCGACACGCTCATTTGTTCGACCATTGTGCATTTGTTCGATCCTAGTTGCAAGTCAAAAGCAAGTAAGTAAGTCTGACTTGTGACTATTGCCTGACGATGCAGCAGGACCTGAGACACGTCGTGAAAGGTCATTGAACGATTTACGGCAGAGAGGCATTTTTTAATTACTATTTGAAACATGCGTCTGCCTCAACACGTCATACTTCATTAACTTATTCATGGAATTCTAAAAGTCCATGACTTTCAAAAGATGTCTTGTTGGCATTTTGAAGAAATCCAAGGTTGTATCTTGATGCTTTCTTGACTTCGTTGAATTCCATTGCATCAAACTTCCAAATTTTCTCTTTTGTTTCCTATATAAAATGTCATCAAATTATTGACTTTCTCTTTTTTCTGTTTGCTCTCTAGAACTGAGTCTCTAGAGTCAATTTTCAATATAACAGCTATCAAACTTAACGCAAAACCAAATGCCACGGTTTTGTCATGTTAAAAACCTTAGTTAAATATAACTAATATCAACATGACATTTGACTTCTGTCTTATAAGCAAGCATTTTTACTTTTCTGATATGAACTCTGCATAGATAATGGAGGTGTATTTGTAGAACTTAAAAAAGCAAATTAAAATACATGCTGAATTCTGAGTATTTACTCTCCACTTCAAAAAATGTAAACAAACAGCAATAAAATGTGAAACTTCCTTCTATTTTTATAAATCTTGAGTGTTTGATTTCCAAATGAAATAGAGTTTATGTCACCAACGTGTAATAAATTTTTCCTTTACATGTACTCGCTCTTTGATTGAATAAACAAGATAAAGATAAATATTAGATAAAACTGCTGACACAACATGATACAACATTTTCATTACTCGAGTTGTTGGCTAATTGTTCGAAACCAAAAACAGTCAAAACAAAGTCATCAAGAAAAATATGTCGAAGAGAGAAAGAATTGAGGATCATAAGGGGCATCGGAGTTATTAAGGCTTATTAAGGCCGGGTTCTTACTGCAAAAAGGCTGTTTGTGAGAAGAGCAAATTTAAACACTAAACTTAAATAAAGTACGAATTTTTGCATTCTCGCTATTATATATTTCTAGAACTAAATAAATAGGATAGCAGCATGTTTTAGACGATTATCCTGTCTTGCAGTGTTGGGGTGAGCATGCGGGTCTCAAAGATTGAACCACATCTGTATGGTGAATACATATTAGTTCTTCACATTGTAAACTCTTGTTAAGCCTTGCGTTGTTGGTGAGCGGTTTATGCATTAAGGTGAATGCATAAAACTTGTGGTGCCTGAAGCATTTACAAGCCGCTCTAACTTTTCGACAAGAAATGGATGCGCATCCATATCAGGGTCCATGTGCACAATTACAGTTATACTACAATCTTTCTTAAGAATTAGCTCATCTGTCAGCAATCTGCCTTGGGTGGCGTGTCACGTTGTATCAGCAATAGAACATGGTTACTACATATTTTCATTTAGATGCCTCGACTATGGATACCTACATGTACGGTCACCCATACACATATATCAGAGATAGTTTAAGTAAAATATTTTGTACATGACGTGTATGCATCCGTACAGTAAGTGACAAAATTGGTGCCAAATTCATTCTAACAGATTATGACACCAACTCTGAATGAATTAGCTTTCATTGTAGGCTACATGCGTGTATGACATTACTTATGATAGGCGCAAGCTGATATTTAGGCAAACAGTAAAAAGTTGAAAAAGTTCCTTCATAGGAAGAATGGAAAAAAGTGCGCTCGCATTTTGGGAAATTCCATTCCTTCTCCCTGTGTACAAATACACGCATTTCGCCTAATACCCACCCTCCACTGACCGCGTGCGGACTATATAGATGGCCCATTTCGTGCGAAGAATATATTACGGGAAAAAATGCAAAATTACTTGCGATACAGAAAATATTTTTCAGTAGTTCTGAAAATGACGACAGTCCGGAACGACAGATAGGCCTATATTAGCCTAAATCTTCACTTGACCTTCATTTGACTATAAAGCAACATAAATATACTTTTACGTGATAATAATTATACATTATGTAAAGACATAGGCCCACGGAGCTCATCTTTCATGTCAGGAATGCTGTTTCACCGAAATCGATTTGACCGAAGCGGGCAACCACATCAAATAGAACCTCAGAAGTTACATCAGCCATTCAGACAAGCATGCAACTTGCAATTACTATATGGCACCGTTTATTGTTAATTATGATAAAAGAACTTGACTCAGTCAGTGATTTTTGTGATTCAGTGGGTGGTGAAATTTCAACACAAGTGAATATAAAAAGCAGCCCATTGATTCCGAAATAGGGAATTGATCCAGGATTGAAAGAGAGGGAATGCAAGCAGTACTTTCACTCTATGAACAACTGTAAGCCCTGTTGAATTGAAGAAGCGCATGCGCGAAGCTGGTCTAATACAGGCTTTCAAATATCTCTTGCATTTTTTTGAATAGCTCATAAGTGTGGGTCACAACCAATATGGGGACATTGAAGATATATTACCTTACAAATGACAGCCTAAATCGTCGGCGCGTAGCATTGTGTTTAGGTTCGTATATCTTTCAATGTTAAAATATTGAACCGCAATATACCTGTTTAGCATATTGTGGTTCAATCATAGATAACCTCAACACAATGATATTGCAATTCAGATCTCAGAACCGCAATAAGCTATGGCTTATTGATAAGCTGACGGCCCTCAGCCTTATAGCATATTGCGTTCAGATATCTGAACTGCAATATTACATTGTTACTGAACCTAAAATCTATGACATCAAATATCCAAGATTTTGATCTGCAAAAGACTCAAATCTATGATAATTTTCTACATAGCCCATGCAGCTCAGAACATAAAAGTACGTCAAGCTTGAGATATCTACGAGTCCAAATTGAGAACCATAGGAATCACTTCAATGTCATTTTCACTGGGAATGCGAAGATGGAAGGTGAAATGCTCCTACCTCAATGTTGTTACATAGCAAATTAGACGCCCTTAATCATGGCAATTAAGGCCGTCCAATTTGGATTTGGAGATATATGAACGATTTATTAGCAGCAAACATGTTTCAGTAGGCAAGCTACTATCATCAGTGACAACGGTCAATAAACAAGGATGCAATATATACAGTGCGAATGAGACAAGAAAAATCAATATAGGAAAAGCGGCTGTGATTGGCTGCGGTTATTCATTAGGTACTGTGAATGAAGGAATGACTTTATGTACAATGATTCAGCAATTTTCGTGTATGGAGTGCGAATGAGAATTTTAAAATTATCTTTATTTGGGATGTGAACATGAAGAGATATTTCGAATGCTGGTCGACCTTTCACGTGTTCGTTTATCCTAGTGAAAATATGGCGACGGGTTTCACCGACGTAGCATTGACTGCAATGCTCACAAGTATACTTATACACTACGGAAGATAACTCATTGAAAGGAATTTTATCTTTATTGCTTATCATGTTTTGTGTTTTGTATGTGTTCAAGGCAATTCTTAAAATTCTATTTTCTAAAGCACTATTTATGTGGCGAATATTATGTTTTATTCGAGAAAGAAGAGTTGAAACATAGGGGAGCTTCCAAAATATTTCAGTTTTTTCGCTAGATTCTATTTTAGTCTTAGGATTATCACAACGCTCAAAGACTTTATTTATTCTATCCGGATGATATCCGTTTTGAATAAAAATATTCCTAACTGAACATATTTAAAATATATTTACTAAAATTTTTGAACATATTTACTAAAATATTCCTATTTGAACACGTGAAAGGTCGACCAGCATCCGAAATATCTCTTCATGTTCACATCCCAAATAAAGATAATTTTAAAATTCTCATTCGCACTCCATACACGAAAATTGCTGAATCATTGTACATAAAGTCATTCCTTCATTCACAGTACCTAATGAATAACCGCAGCCAATCACAGCCGCTTTTCCTATATTGATTTTTCTTGTCTCATTCGCACTGTATATATTGCATCCTTGTTTATTGACCGTTGTCACTGATGATGGTAGTTTGCCTACTGAAACATGTTTGCTGCTAATAAACCTATCAAAAGCTTACGGCTTCTCACTGTCAATATATGAACGACTTTCATAGAAAAATGACATGTGAAATATCGGCGGACAACCCTACTTACTCAGTAACAATGCTTCTCATTTGCTTAAGTATGGCTCATGGACAGCTAGAAATCTATGGACTGATCGCAGATATCCAGGCAACACCACTGCAGGTCAGCTACACCAACAATCAAATAATTAATCTCAGAGAGCAGCATTTTGCTATTATTCATTTCAGTAAAAATACACCAGTATTTCAAAGAAATGCAATACAGAAATGACTCGGATGACGCAATCCTCCCTTGTTGACTGTATCCTGATACTGTGTAGCATTTTTATCTACCACATCAAACTGTGGAATTCAGAATCAGAAATAAGAAAGCGATTGCATTCTGCGCATTGTTTGCCCACACTTTTAGCGACATAGCCTGAAATATAGTACAGAATGCTTTTGCTGCTTGAATCAATAGGCTTATATGCATCGGGTTATATTTCTAGTTTACCTGACATCATATCTGATACATAATTTATGTCTTCGTCACGTGGAGGTGATTTAACATCAAGACATTCATGTATCTCGTCAAAAGTGAAATTCGAGTACTTCATTAAAGAAATAGCTTTAGTTAGTTTCTTATTTTGCAATATTTCATTGAGTGACTGCTCTACGTTTCGGGATTACTGCAATTTCAAATGAGTGAAGAGTGTTGCTTGCCCGATGAAGAAATGTGTGAAAATTCTCTTTTCTTTGCGATGACTTCTCTGCAGGTAATCGTTACGCACATCTCATCGTAGATTGTGATGGAGCCAAGAAGTTTTGGTATCCCTTCTACGGCGATCGTGTAATTCATAACACCGTTCGGTAACCTGTGTAGGTAGCAAATAAAAAACCACTAGGGACCTCAGTAATAGATTTTGAGAGCTTCAACATCAAGTCAAATGTTAACGAAATAACGTCAACCTTCGGGAATGATTTAGCCAATTCTTTGTTACCCTACACCACCGCTGCCCTCTCGGCTGTAGATGGATTATCATCTATCTCTACGATGCGCTCTACAGGAACCAATGTATTTTGGGACGGTTCAGAACAGTGATGGAACGGCGCTGGATTTCAATAGTCTTCGCTTTGGAGTAGAGTCTTTTTCAGAATTTCGCGACATATTATAGTCATTTCTCTTCTTTGTAAAATCACCATCAACGAAATCATTGGAGTATGACCGAATGTGAGCAAAACCTTTCCGATTTTTGCAACTCAACAATCTTCTTAAAATGCATGGATCTTTCGGAAATCGATGAAAAGTTTCTGCATTGTCGTCGAATTTAATGAGGCAGAGTCACCATCACAGCCCACTGCTACGCACTTGTGAACCATTCTCTGCGATGTTCTACTAATTGTGTTTGTTATCAAAGTAATGTTTCTGATATTTGAAATTTCAGTTCCCTGAATTTGTCTATGGATTTCCGTAGCTTGATCATCATACAGATTGTTTCATAAAAAATGGATCACACTTAAACATCGCCTTAACTTCAACCTTGTCTAACTCCGCCAAACTTGACCGAATTTCTCTGAAATTTGGAAGATATGTCAGTTGTGCTTACTAATATCATTGTTGGAAATTTCAAGCATGAATATTGAGTTGTTTTCCTGTTATAGATAAAAAAGGAGTAGATAATTTGATCTTCATTTAGCAATGTTACACAAAATCATACCTCACTCTTATAAAATTACATTTGTTTCCTTTGTTATGTAATATGTTGTTCTACAAGCCAAAAGCTATCACGCAAAACAAAAATAAAGAAAATCGGTCAATCAGAGCCAGTATAGCACCATTATTCATCAACAATAATGTAACTGCTACATGTGATTAACTGGACTTCATGTTCTATAGCTTCCTGACTTCGTTGCGGTGGTGTTGGCAGCACTCCTGATTGCTTTCAGCTAGAAATCTATCTCTTACCGGTTGAAAACAATACAAAGCACAAATGAACAATAACGAGATCGCATTCACAAAAGGCAAAGTGTCAGCCTTGCTAGAAGTAGGGTTTTCCTTGCGAGGTACAAGCAAGCGACTAAATGTCCCTTACACAAATGTGCATCGATGGCATAATGATGATTTTCGACTCTGTCGTAAAGAGGGCTCTGGCCGTCCACGCAAAACATCCAAACGTACAGACCGCCTAATTTTGAGATTTGTTAAAGTTGATCCAAGTCTCTCGTTAACTGAGATGGCTGCACTAGACTCGTCTATTTCTAAGATTTCGTCTCGTCTTCTATTCGTAGAAGACTTATTGAGTCGAATTTCAAGAGTTGTAAGAGGCCCTCTCAGATCGAATTATCAGATCAGCATACAAAAAGACGTCTCAGATGGGCAATGAGTCATTGTCACTGGCGAAATCAATGGGATCGGGTTGTCTGGTCTGATGAGGCATCAGTCCGTCTGAAGGATAGTGATGGTCGATTGAGACTATGGATAAAATCTGATCAGGAAATTCCGAGACATTTACATCGTCCCCGGGTACAAGGTGGTGCGACTCTACTGATTTGGGCTGGCATTTGGACCAATGGCCGCTCTGAACTTCACATACAGCAAGGAACCATGAATTCTGAACGCTATGTGAATGTTTTACGAATGAACATTGGCCAAATGACAGATCAACTTGGTGATTCATCGACTTGGTTATTTATGGATGATAATGCTACGTGTCACAGGAGTAGTAGAGTCAACTTATGCAAGTCTCAATTAGGGCTTAGGACATTATCTTGGCCAGTTCGTTCTCCGGATCTGAATCCCATAGAAAATGTATGGAGTATTCTAGAACGTAACGTTCGTCGTTCACTACTACCTACAGATGGCGTATCACAACTTACGTCACTGTTAAAAAGAGAGTGGAGAAAGTTAGATCAGTCAAAAATCAACGATATCATCGAATCAATGCCTAGACGAATTGGTAATGTCATTGCCACAAAATATTAGCTTCTTAAGAACCGTTACTGTATCATAGCTTATCAGATTATATAAGGACATTTAAATATATTAGGGACATGAAATAACATGAAAAATGCTTTCTGTATCATGCTTATGTTTTATTTAGTCAAATTTTAGGATGATTCACTTTTTATGAAACGGACTCTAGCATTTAACATTGCATTATAGCCATAGAAATTGACAATACCATCGAATGTCTACTTATATGATTCATGATTCATAGACTCCTAAATATCATATGATTAGTCCATGATATGATTATAGCAGTTTAGCTTTGACATTAAAAACGTAAAGGTTATATCATGGCTAAATCTAGTTTAGCAGGTCTCAGCAAGGGCAAATGCATGTAAACATCCCGAGGGCGAAGCCCGAATTATTGAAATGACAGGCAAGACCTAAGATCAATCTATACTTATTTAACATGTGCTACCTATTTGATTTCAGTTCAAAAATAACCTAAAATTTGCTAACTTTTATACCTGCTACAAATTTTTTTGTATGAAATTGATTTGAATTTATTGTGCATCAGCTGTAGTGTGATTGTACTTAAGGTAGATGCACTTCTGTAAGATATTAGTTATAATTCATTTGAGATTGCTTATGTGGTTGTATGATCATTGTGAGTACATTTATCTGAATGATTATGCTTCTATTGAAAATGTTCAAATCAATTTAGCTGTATATCTGTATTTTCTCATTCTGTTTAAAAGCCTATGAAGAATAAACATTTGGATATACATGCATGTTCTCGAGATATTTATGCAAATTCCTTATAATAGGTAGTGAATTCAATTCGTAGTAGATTTTGATTTACGATAATGTCAGATACATGCTTGTAGACCGGTATAATACGCGGAATATAATACAGTAAGTACAGCGCAGCAAACCATTATTCACTGGTCTCTACCTTTACGTCTTGTGCGCATGTCCTTAGATATAACGTGAACGAGGACCATATTTAATTTTTATTGGATCAAAAATTTAGAAAGAGGAATTTTGATCATTTAACATGTATCAGTAATTATGTTCATTATTCATTATGACATAGCCTTATGATTGCCTTATTATAAGTTACGTTCATGATTTCATTGATAAAAATCACCACATATGTAACAAATGCATAGTTTTTCTTTATTTCAGGCAATAAGCAATTGTGCAAGAAAATCGCAGGTCACCGACCTAAATGCGTAGACGTGTATATGGAGAAAAGCGCTTAAGGTTGGGTGCACAAGAATTGAATTGTGACTCCTCCTCATCTTTTAAATTGCCACTGTGGCCTCTTCGTTACAAACATCGTAGCAAGCATTTCGCCGTTCAGAGCTGCTGTTTTCTGTTCGGATTTGAATATAAACCCCAAAATGCTGACCACTCATCAGCCTGATGACACAAAATTGAACTTCGAATTCTGAATTTGTGAATTTTGAAGCTAATTACTGTTCATGTTTGTACTACTCACCTGTACCTTGTATGAGCTCATCCAGGGACTATTAAGATATCTTAGTAGTACCTTGGTCATTGCAAGAAATTATTAGTATTTTGATTACAGAAAAAATGTCTATGTAATGTATGTATGTATTAATAAAAAAAATGTAATAATGATCTGTATGTCATTATCAGATCATAGACCTCCAGTGGTATTGGAAATTTGATAAATGGCCTCTGCGATCAGTCCAGGCATGGTCCAGGTGATAGTATTCTAGATGTCCATGGTATGACTATGCTTTTCAGGAATCTGGGCAATACGATGATTTAGAGAATAATCTAGGCATTTCCGCTTTTTTTACAGTCAAATTGGTGCCGTTTGACTTATCTCGAACATAATATGCTTGATTGCTTGTATGTTATACAAGCATGTTGAGGAATTCAACAGCGTAATCTTAAGTAGGCGGTACAAATTATGTTTTCAGAGTCTGTTGCAAAAAATTTATGTTATGTTGGACATACTGATACAAAAGATGGTTGAATGCAAGATTGATGAAAATTTTAAGTAATGCCTGCGTAGCTGGAAAACAAATTTTGAAATCTTAGTTTGATAGATATTTGAATAAAGCATTTTCGAACAAAGTTCAAAATGCGTTTATGTCGGTGACACAAGATATCAGATGATACAAGATAAATGTTTTAAGTTCCTCTAAAATTTTGAGATTTCTGTAAGAGGCATTGAAATTCTGGAAAAAAAACTATAGTAGTCAGTTTCTTAATCATATTAACGTCCAGCACTTTGTGAAATTAATTTTAGAACCTATTTGGTGTTCTACAAGTCTTCCCATTTTGACATGATAGATTGCAGCATCATGCTTTTTCTGGTCAAATTTATTTTACTTTTCCCAAGTTTTACGTTTTTCGTTGATTGTTGTTACGGACTTTCTTCACTTTTCTATGTTTCACATCCTTGAATATTTTATTAAGAAGTGCTATTGTCAACATTGAGTTGATGATATGTTTAGCAGTTTTGTGTTATTTTTTGAAGCCAAGCTCAAGATGATAATTCACTTGTGTCGAAATGGCTATGAGCCAATATATACAATGCCAATGTCAAACACTATAAGCGACTAAGCAAACTTGATGAAGTTGAATTAATGCCCAAATATTTATCTTTGCATAGTGTCTGAATTCAAGACTTGAAATTCTCAAGCTTTTAGTTTTAACTCGCGGAAGCAGTCAAGAAGAAATTTATTTGCTATCAGACATATTTTTATCGTTTTAATTGTCGCTCAAAACCTCTAACGACTTGCTATATACGTGGAGTAAAATCATGTCAATTACATTAGACTTAAAATTTAGAAACTTGGAAAATCTTGGAAATTTTCTAAAGTTCAAAATGTTATTATTGTCAAGTATGTGATATCTTTGGTTTGTATGAAAATATCTAAAGAGTTTCGGATTTCTATATTTTTATCTTTTTATACCGTCATGTTTCATGATTATACCAGGGATGTCTATGAAACATAGAGTGTTCCTAACACTTTCTATGCTTCATAGACATCCCTGATTATACATAGAAGTTCTAAGTTTAAGCCTAAGCTGATTCAATCCACAGAGGATGGCAGCTCGACAATTTATCAAATCTATATCATTGAATGGATCTATCTATTATATAGTTGTGAAGCTAGTGCCACGAATTAGAATTAACTCCAAATGAAATAGAAAGACACGTGAATAAGAGTTAATTGAAATGCAGAGTATTTTGGAATGAATAATTCTTCACTGTTGTTAATTGTAATTCAATTATCCTGTGATAACATTCAATTGTAATTCCAATGTGTAAATTGTAATTTGTCAATTGTAATTTGTGCATGCAAATAAAAAGATACGTAAAACAAAGAATAAAAAAGAGAAGTTTTGAACTAGACCCGCTTCCAGACTTCAATAGCATAGATTTCTGATGTCGGCTATCAGCAACGACAAATTGAATTATAAAAATTCCGCCATTACTTGTTGATGTAGTTAGTAAAGTTTATAATTTAGCTATTACGTACTCAAAACATCGCGATTTTCCAATTAGTCTCCGACGCGAAACCGATCGAATTCGGGATCCGACTGCATACCTCTATTGTGAACAAATATAACTTATATCATACAACTTAGCAATAAATGACTGAAAATGTCATGTGCAGCCTATGAACTGTGCATGCAATTTAAACGTTTCTTTATTGTTGTAACTTGATGTAATTTCATCAGATATGATTATCTATTGATGTTTTCTTTTTCTACAAACACCATGTAAGGTGAACGATGGTTCAAAACAAAACAATTTTTCCTAGTTCATCGGTTTTGGTGACCAGTATATCAAAACAGAGCTCAGAAAATGCTCGTTGAATAATTTTCATATTTTGTGCACTGCTCAGCAAATGCAGCAACGGATGCAAGTCTATCACAGTTCATTTTAAAGCTGAGAATTCAAGCTCTCAATTATCTATGACACGTTGTTGTGCGAATCTATGCATTACTCTATCTTGTCTGTGAGTATGATTCTATACATGCAAAGTTTTTTAATGCTTGTACCATATGAACTTTACATCTTTTTTTGTCTTTCTATTCCTGCTGAAGGATAAGAACGGCTGTTCCACTCCTATCCGAAACCGGTAGAATACACATCCTATAATATCATCTACTTGATTTAATTGCGACGTTCTCGCAGATATCATATACTTGCTAGGCACTTGCGGTCTTTCTCCTGTTTCCTCGAAAACGTCTAGTAATTGACCAGACGGAGGGAGATCATTATGATTTCTCAGCAAAAGAACATGGCAAAAACTCCAAAAGTAGTTTATGGTCATCGATGTAATATTTTAAGTAAATATCCTTATATAATTAGTAGAACTATCAGTCCTTTTGCGATATATATTTAAATTATTACATCGACGACCACAAACTACTTTGGGAGGTTCTGCTACTTTCTTTTGCTGAGAAAACGCCTAGAACATTCTTTTGCCAGCGGCATTTACTTACCAAAAGCTATAATATCTTGAGATGACCGGTTGGACACGATCTTTCTCTGGACAGTAGTTTGCCTTACTGTGAGCTTACTAAAGTCCAGCGCCACACTCAACAATGAATGTGCTGTTGTAACCCCTCCAGCGCACATTCGTCGCTATGCTTGAGAACGGCTTTGATTTGGGTAAGCAAGAAAAGAGGAAAATGCGATCTAATTTAATGCGGAGGAAGGGATCCACACTACGCGTAGTGGTGCAATACTTTAGAAATAAAAGCTGGATGGAATCAAAGGTAACTAAATATTAACTACATCGCAATTGATTGCTGCTATCCAAAATTGCAATTACGTGTCATCGAATAATTGCAATTAATTGCTTAATTGATTTGTATAATGGAGGTATTCTTTCCCTTACTTTTGCTTTGTGCTACCCCTCACCATTGTAGGACAAACATGGCACTTCCACTGATTTATTTAGATAATTTTTGATAACCCCTGGGTCGAATAGCTTCGATAAATAGCGCTGTCCAGTGTAGAAAACGTTAATGCGCATTATTAGCCGCTTTCATTTGCATTTACCCTATAACAGCCTAATCGATTCGCCTGCCAAATAGGCATACGTTGTGGTGGAGCAAACATTCGACCATCCGATTTTCTATTCCCATTGTTTACCCGTGATAAAAACTCACCAGTTATATCAGTATGCATTTAGGGTTTCGCAAACTATGCAGGTCAACAAAGAGCAGTGTTGATGGAGGATTGTTCAAACAGTGGCGTTCATCAAACAGTATATAATAGCTACCGACCAATTATCAAGGTGTATGTCTATTAATTTCGCATTAAACATAATTTACGCCATCTGAGGAGAATAGCGAAAGAGCAAAACAACATCGACGAGAAATATAGGAAGAGCATTTGCCCGCAGTCAATGCAGTGGAAACATTTCAACTTTAATTTCCTGTAACGAATTTTGGATTTGCAGATTATACATACCAGTCTACCTTTGATCTGTTTGACTGTGCTCCCATGTACATAAGCGAGATGTTGTCCACAAGTTGGAAAGCCTGAAAAATCTTATTTAATAATGAGAGCAGATTAAGTAGATTTGAATCGGTAATCCCATTTTCGATCGTGTTTCGTGTTGTGTTGAACCTTGTCATTCGTGTTCGTGTTTTGACCATTATAGTCCTGTTTTATTTTCGTGTTGACAAGGATTCATTGTAAAAGTTTATATGATGACAAAATGATGACTTAGCCTGTTCTAGCTAAAGACTAACTATCTCGAATGCAGTATATTTTGACAATGGAAGATAGGTAAACAACATTCCTTCATTGCACTTGCACAGCTAGATTACCTAAAGACCAATGCTTGAATGTGCATGCATGCATATACAAGTGACAAGTACATGGCCGAACCACGAGCACCAAACGTCGTCTATGCGGACGCTCAGTTCAGTTTGTTGCCAACCCAGCCATTTACGCTACATTTAATGACGTACTTTGTAACAGTGGGGCTTGTCATATGTAATGAGCGGTGTGCTCTGAGTCCAGAGAAGCTTGATAAGTGACTTCTCATTACTATTGGATCGGCCACTGGTCTTCAGCCATTTTACAGTAATCACTGAACTTTTAATATAATTTAAAGTATTGTAATTTCTTTTAGCTGGTGTAGTCCCCTCCAGTGAACTATTGTTTGGTATTGAAAATATATTTTAAATGAATTACTCGCGAGATAAAATTCGTGCAATTCGTAGGCGATTTGGATTTCGTGTTCGAGTCGCGTCGTGTCAAGGTAGTGCAGTCGTGTTTCGCGTCGTGTTCACGTTACGGCTGAAAACGTCGTGTCGTGCTGAGAGCTAATTTCCCGTTGTAAGACGTCCCATTGTAGTGACCGTTGCAAGACGTGCTGCATATTCAAACCAAAAGGATAGTCGGTCATCAATTGACTTATGAATTTCTTTTCTTTTTCGTTCATTTTAATTTCTTCAATGTTATCCACTATAGAGACTTCAACGTTATGTTCTTGATGACCATGCTCTAAAAAATGCAATGAGACCATTGTCGTGACGTTATCCTCGTGGGCGAGTTCTAAAGCAGATCAATAAAGCCTTGGCTTTGGATCGGCAGACATTGTTTCGAAATAAACGGAAAGCCGATGGTGTTTAAATTATTCCTTTTATTGTCCCATATCATCCATCAACTTATATAGTAAAATTTATATAGTCAATATTGATAAACATGGGCACTTTCTGGATGATAACAACCTTAATTAAGGTAGAATTTTGGTGGAAACCGCCATCTAAGATGAAACAATTTCTAGTTTCTTCAAAATTATATGATGTCCCACGAAATTTAGCTACTAAATAAACCGGAAGCGTTACACCCTGTGACTCAGCGCGCTATAAAACATGCAAAATGTTGTCGAATCTAACAACAATAATATCACCAGTCACAGGTGTCCTTCTTATACTATCAAAACAGCTAGCAATACATGCAGCACTACCAACACTAGTAGTGAAAACTGTGCCCTACTTGCTACGGATAGGTACATGGATAGGTACATGTAAAGTTTAGTGTTATCAATAGGTACATGGATAGGTACATGTAAAGTTTAGTGTTATCAATAGGTACATGGATATGTACATGGATAGGTACATGGATAGGTACATGTATAATTTAGTTATCGATAGGCACATGGATAGGTACATGTATAATTCAGTGTTATGAATAGGAACTTGTATGAGATCTGTTTTACTGGATAGGTACATGTGTTTGGTACACTCAGTTGAGTACACTGTGTTTGGGAACGTCTGTGATCGAACTTGTGTGGTTTGGTTCTGAGCACTTGGGTACGTACCGATAGACGTCCGTTGTTTGATTTTGAATGGGTTTGCTCAATTGCGACTATTGTGACTATTGCAACCATTGTAATCAAGATGACACATTGATTTTCCTTTTACGTAGACAAACTATGCTATAAATATGAGATAGTTTTTTGATGACATACATAATGATGACTAGTATCCCAACGTCGTGGGTTGTCGCAAGAGACCTTGGATATTCGTTCAAAGCCATAGAAACTGTAACAAATCTGAGTGAAAATATCAACGCTGGTGATTTAGTTGATCGACTAATGGATCTAGATGAGCATGCTATGAATCACAATTTGGATCGTAGGTGGATAGAAGATTTCTCCATGCTACACTGCAATGATAGTGAAATTAGGAGGATCAAATTGGAACGATATGGAAAGAAGGAGACATCTGACAGTGTTTTAATAAAAAGTTCTCCCAATAAAAGTGACTTCAGAAGGAAATTAGAACAAGAGACATTTAAATTATTATGTGAACGGAACTGCGTTAAATGTTTTAAACAGGAACGATCCCTTCTCTTTTTGCCATGTTCTCATAGCGTTATGTGTTCTACATGTTATGTACCCTTTGAAACTTCATCTTGTCCCCTTTGCGATGAAGAAATATCTTCAACAGTCACTGTATATCGTGCATGATGAGTCATCATGCAGGTCTGTGATTGGTCACTATTGTGTCTTTGTGTGACTTTTCTATATAACGAGGACATTGTACCGTTCTATTTCAAGCATAATTTGAGGCTAATACAATGTCAATCAGCATGTCGTTCACTACCAACATTCCCATTTCAATAATTTACCGAAGTCATTTCTTCACGGGCAATATATTTTATTCTGCCGTGAATATAACTGGCTATAAAGCGGATTTGGTGGATCTGATGGAGGAAATAGTGAAGTATTTCCGCTGCGGAGAGGACGTTGTGGTGCAGAGAATGTTGATGAGAGTCGTGAACAGCGCTCTTACACGAGTTGCAAGATTCTGGCTCAATGAAGTATTTCGCCCACTATCTCAAACGGAGATTGTACCGGAATACTCTCGCTGTTGGTGCAGCAGTATCCAACGGAAACTCAACACATGTCTCCATGACATTATCACCTCCAGCTACTATGACGAGAAGGGTGAGAAGTGCAAACTGGACTTGTTCAGTGGACCGCCATCAGTAAGCATCAATGTGGCTGCTCAAGGACATTCTGAGGTGATCAGTTTGCGGGCATACTATGCCAATATTTTAAAGACTTTCCATTTAAAGCCTTGCTGTATGTGCTGTCCTATTTCAAAACATCTAATGAAAGACATTGAGCAGCTCATAACTGCTACAAATGAGACTCTAGCCGATGTGAGTGTATATCAGTTTCCCTCTACAACTTGTTAAGTGTTTTATACGTACCAGCAACAAACTCTGTGTGAATGCTTGTAAACTTTTGTATATAATGTTGTAAGTACTAAGCAAAAATTGTAATTGTATTATCTATTTTCATATTAGAATAAAAATGTCTGTAAAACGGAAGGCATCTTCTCGTCAATCGAAACGGTCCTTCAAACCTTCAAGTCAGTTTAAAAAGGCGTTGCGAAAGTTAAACAGGATACATGATAATAAGAAGAAGTGTAAATTGATTCAAAATTCAAGTGATGATTTCATTCGTGATTTAGCTTTTGCAATACACAAATGTCTACCTATTTACAAGCCTCTGTTGAATGCTGGCTCTTTGAATAGCATAAAAAAGTTTTCAAATCCAAGGAGTAGTGATAAGAAAAGGCGAAACTTAATTCAGCGCGGTGGTGGTGGGTTTCTAAGAATGTTAAATGATATTGGAAACAGTATTAATGGTGTAATCAATAGTCCGCTTGGAAGGATTGCAGCAACTGCTGCAATGTTAATATAAGGTTAGCGAATCATAAAGTGACACGTCATCACTTTGATTGATGAGTCATATATAGGTGTATATAAGGAAGACGCTTTAATGATATTTTACCACTTTCAAGTGACAATTCATTTGCGCTGGTTGAAAGCTCCGAATTAGTACTTGTTGAAACATGACTCAGAAAATGTATACAATCAGAGAGGAAGGTGACGCTTTTGAGCAAGATCTCTTGAAGCTTCGTCCGACACGAAAGGTGCAAGGGATTGGAAATACGTTCTACTTTCAAACCTTGAATTATGGTGATGATGGCTTTTATCTTCAAGTTCCATTCTTCCACAGTAATGGTATGTCTACATCAGGGTATAGCAATATGAGACAAATGCGAGTGACTTTTCCAAAATGGCAACAGGTGATTCTTAAAACTATTGACTCTTTCGCGAAAGAATGTGTTGAGCTGCCTGAAAGTGCTCCCACTCATTGGAGAAAGGCATTAGAGGAAGGAGTTGGTTATAAGGAATTGCCGGAATTCGATACACTGTTTTTAAAACTATCGGATCATTTTCAAGCATTCGATCTCTTTACAAACGCGATAGAATGTGAGGATCTCAAACGGGGTCGCTATATGGGCTTAGTGCACGTTACCGGACTTTATATTGGCTCACATGGTTCGACTGGTAAAGTCGCATCTTTACAAATGAAGGTTCTTCAACTAGTCTATGAACCACTACCAATTGATAAATGTTTAATTAACATTGATAAGACTGCTTCAAGTGATGGGAAGGAAGAGAGCAAAAAGCGAGGTCGGAAATCTAAAGATGGGAATCCTAAATTGAAGTTGAAGCGCCAAGATGCTGACTTGAAAACTTTCTATAATCCTAATTGTGATGAGGAAACACAAATGTTTTAATTTGTAAATGTTTTAATTTGTAAATGTAACTTGAAAGTTTCTATTCTGAATGTAAATAAACTTGATCTGGAAACATGTGTCTGTTTTGTTGTTCTAAGCAAAATTAGCGGGATGATGAGTTTAATGTTAATGGAATTATAAGATGACAGATTTTCGTCTATTCACTGATCCCACAATGTGTGTCGCTGGACCAAGTCAGTCCGGTAAAACTACATTTGTAACTGAATTGCTACAATATAGAAATGAAATGTTTAACAAGGAAATTAAGAGAGTCAAATGGTATTATGGAATATTTCAACCACAACTACATTCTGCACTTCGCCAGAAAGGCTATGAGGTGAAGCAAGGGTTGCCATCAACTGAGGATATCAAAGCAGGTGACTTACTAGTATTAGATGATCTATTACGAGAAAGCAAATCTTCAAAGGATGTAACTGAAATGTTCATTCAAACTGCACATCATAGGGAAGCTTTTATGATCTACATCACCCAAAACATCTTCGATGGAGGGAAAGAGCAAAGAACTAGAAGTTTGAATACACATTATTTGGCAATATTTAAAAATCCAAGAGATAGCAGTCAGATACATCATCTCAGTAGACAGATATTACCTCAACAACCTAAAGTACTTTCAAAAATATATGAAGATGTAACAAAGAAACCACATGGTTATCTATTTATTGATCTAACCCAGGAATGTCCGGAACGACTTCGATTTCGAACAAATATCATACCTAATTCCGCTGAACCAATGACAGTTTTCTCGGTTCACAGTTAGTTTTAAGCAATGTACTTTGTTGCCTTATTATTTTCAAACATGTCGTATTCAAAGATGGTAGTCATTCCTCAAGAGGAGTATGTACAATTGACTACATTACAAAGTGCACAGGAAGTCAAAAATATAGATCAACCTATTACGAATCAACTTAAGGAACTAACACAAAAGGATATGGAAATTCAGAAGATTAAGGATCCCTATCGACGAATGCAGTTAGCAGCTGAAAACATTGACGAGAGGCGACAGATTCGTGACAAGTTGCGACGATTTATAACCTTGTCAACACCTCGACCATATCGTGTGCGCGCTGAGCGATTATTTGACTTCATTGATCCACATGTGAAGTTCAATGAGAGAGGGGAGATAATAGATGAAACAACTGGTGATGTTATTAGAAATAGTCACATATATGACCTTCTACAATATGCTGTCAGAGATGTAAGGCGAAAACTAGGTGCACCACAAGGGGGGTCATATTTTCAGAAAATTTTATATGATCAAAATGTACCTCACAATATTATTGGAGGACCGACTGTGAATGAATTGGATAAGGGTCACTTACAAGATGGATCAAAGAGTAAAACACCCACGATGGCGGTCAAGCGAGAGCTTGCAGATCCCGATGATCTTCAACCAAAAAGAGCTACGAGGCGCTCAATGCGTGTTGCGAAGGAGTATAGTAAATATTAAGCAAATATGAATTAAGCCTTGCCTCTCTCATATCATGTCGTTACAAAAATTTTGCTGTTGTTTGAAATCTGCGCTCGAAGGTAAAGCAGAAGAGGGCATAGAGGTTGATATCAATTGTGTTAGCAGTTGCTGTGCGAGTAATACGCGTGCAAATCAGAACAAAGACGATGAGTACAGCAGTGAAACTCAGAAAGATTTATTACGACTTAAATCATCCCGCAAGTTTCAGTCGTCCGGAGGTTCTAGCTCGTGCAGCAGGTGTGGGAATAGAGAAAGTCAAGAAGTGGTTGAGGAGTCAACCGACTTACACTCTTCACAAAAATGCGAGAAAGCGGTTTCCAACAAGAAAATATGTTGTTAACAATATAGATAGTCAATGGCAAGCGGACTTGGCTGACATGCAACAGATATCACAGCACAATGATGGCTATAAATACATCTTAACCGTAATAGATATTTTATCTCGCTATGCTTGGGCACGTGCGCTGAAATCTAAACGAGGACCAGAAGTTGAAGCGGCTTTTCAGAGCATTTTCGATGAGGGGTGTGTTCCGCAAAGAATACAGACCGATCAAGGGAAGAAATTCGAAAACTCTCATGTTCGAAGTCTCCTTAAAAGTCATAATGTGGAATTGTTTAGTGTCAAAAGTGCTTATAAAGCTGCCATGGTTGATAGGTTCAATCGCACACTGAAGACAAAAATATGGCGCTATTTCACTGCAAAAAATACACATGTTTGGGTAGGTGAGCTGCAGAAATTTGTTAAGAATTACAATGAAAGCTACCATCGAATCATTAAGATGAAACCAGTTGATGTTACCCCAGATAATGCGATGGATGTATGGCTTCGATTGTATGATAAGAAAGCGAAAAACATTTCCAATGAAAAGAAAATTAATGTTGGTGATAGAGTTCGGATTTCAAAGGTTAATTCTACATTTGAGAAGGGGTATCTACCTAATTGGACTGAAGAAGAGTTTTTTGTGGATGAAGTAAATATAAAATTTAGACCCACCATGTATAAATTAATAGATTACCATGGCAATCCAATTGAAGGAAAATTTTACTCTTATGAATTGCAAGTAGTAGACAGAAGTGAAGAGGTGTATATGATTGATAAAATAATTAGGAGGAAAGGTCATGGCAATCAAAGGAAATATCTAGTTAAATGGAAAGGATATCCTGATTCATTCAATAGCTGGATAACGCACCAGGATCTACAAAATGTGGAGATGGGAGACACTCGTAACTTTTAAGCTAATATAGCATGTGACTTCTTCCATATATGACTTTAACATGTCTACTAACTTCAATATCATTCTTCCAAGCAATAGCAACCCCAAGATATTCCCAAGTAACAAACCATCTCTATACTCTGTTGAATTCGCTAATCCAATTACTCTGCATGGACCCCATGAAGTTGCTCTAACTGAAATTACTTATTACAACGATATCAGTTTGCTAAAGAACAACTATTTTGAATTACATAAAGAAGTGCGAGAGAAGGATGATTGCTTTCGCATATTTCAAAATAGTCTACATGGTACATGGGCTTTTCATCATCTAACTTTACATCCTTTTTCAACATCTTTACCATCTGTCCAAAACATGATTAAAATTCAAAAGGCATTTGCAACGTCAACTTTTGATTCTAAGGTTCCCACAATGAGCTTGCAAGATACAGAAAAGGAAATCGGTAGAATGTTTGAACGAATAAATGATCTCTTCAAGCTGACTTTGAATAAATTCTACAAACCAGTCATAAAGGGGTCAACAAAATTGATGAAGGAAGGGAAGCATGTTCTTCTTGTATTAGGTAAGGATTTGAGTCATACTTTTGGGTATTCCAGAACAACTTTCTCATCAAGGTATTGGTACAATGGACGTGGGTGGAATTCGGAGAGGAAAGTCACTGATTTTAAATGTAGAATTGTGCCATTGTATGCATTACAAAAAAGGAGCATCCGAGTAAAAAATAAATTTGAGGTCATTAGAAGTGTTGAAGACTTTGCAAGAAAGTTTCAAGGATCAGTGCCAGAAACGTTAATGACTTGTGAATATAAGAAAGAGAAAGTAACTTTATTTACTGTTGAAACGGAGGCAGAATTTATTGTTTTTACTAAAAAGACACCATTGGAAAAGTCTGAGTCCGCTGTTATTGAATTTCGATCTGAAATGATTGGGATGTTTAAGGGCCTTGAAAGCGCACCTTGGTTGACAGAATTAAATGATACATTCAAGGTTCAATTGTCCTCTTCTAAACTCAAAGCATCAACAAATGCTTCATGGGATATCCACGTATACAGCAAAGACATATCGGGTGATGAATTGTCTACTTCCAGTGAACTTGTAAAAAGAGTTAATTTGAACATTGAAAGCTTGAAAACGCCATCTGAATTGTGTACAAAGTTAAATGAGTTTGGTGTAGATTACCTTGATGCAGATGAATATCACTTTTCTTATGACCCACATAAGAAACGCATGATTCTAAAGGTAGGGAAGAACTCTCTTATCAAGCTGGATAGCGTGTTAACGACCACATTGGGATTCTCAAAATCAACTTTTTATGAAGGTACATCAATAGGCGATACAGCCCCATCACTAGAGCGTGATATAAGTAACTTATACGTCTATTGTAACATTATTGAATATACAAGGGTTGGCGACATTGAGGCCCCACTTCTGCGCACATTTCCTCTCTCATCCGTAAGGAAGCAACTAATCAATCGAGAATTTTTTAACACAATGTATCCACCAATCAGCCGAAATTTCATCAATAGAATTGACATATCAATTCATGATGACGCAGGAGAAGTAGTACCGTTCTGTGGTGGTGTTACTGTTTTGACCCTACATATTAGGTCACGAGAATAAGGCTTTACGCTATTGTGACTTCCATAGTTATTCAATAGTCATAATGACAGGCATTTACAGTAGACCATCATATCAGAGCGGTTATCCCGTGTTTGTTGGAGGTAGACGACAAGTTGGAGGAGGCATATTTGGTGCACTAAGACGTATGGTTCTTCCAACACTCAAAAAGTATGGCGTACCAATCATGAAGCGTGTTGGAAGCAGGGCTTTAGATTTTGGTGCAAATGTTGCAGCTGATGCGCTTCAAGGTGAGGATATCGGTGAATCTATGAAAATGCGCGCGCAGCAATCTGCCATAGACGCATTAGATGATTTAACAAAGACGAGACGTACAGTTCGGAAGAAGCGTAGGAAGTCAAGACAAGTTGGATCAGGCCGAGTTACTAAGCAAAGACGCAGGAAAAGTAAAAAGCCGACTATAGCAGCACGTTCTAAATCTAGACGTCGAGTGAAAACAAGAAAGCGCACACGAAATTCCACAGCTACTAGAAACAAGTCAAAACGAAGGAAGACAACATATTTGTAGAGCTAATACGATGCAGAGTATCAATTCGGCTTTGTGTTTCTTCGATTCTCCCCCTCATCAGACAGACATCATCTCCTCAACAATTGTAGACATAGTCCCCACAACAAATATTGATGGTAACCAGCAGCCTATTCAGTTTGATATACCTGCCAATCCTCAAGATTATATTGACTGTCAATCCATTGATTTAGAGTTGTGTATACAAATTAAGAAGACTGATGGTACAAATATCGATTCATCCAAGGATAAAGTGGGATTAGCAAATCTTCCTATTGCCAGTCTGTTCTCAGATGTGTATCTAATATTGAATGACAAACAGATTGAAGGAGGGGATCGAGCATATCCACATGGAGCATATATACATACAATGACTCAATTTCAAAAGCAAGCTAAACAGTCACACTTGCAAGTTTCTGGGTGGTATGATGATCAGCAAGGGAAATTTGATGATGTCTCAAATACAGGGTTGAAAAGACGAATGGATTTAACAGCGGATTCAAAGGAATTATACTTGAAAGGACCCGTCTATCTTGATTTCCTTCGTCAATCTAGATATCTGCTATCACAGGTTAAAATGCAAATAAAATTTATTCGTGCAAATCCTGAGTTCGCGTTAATGGCTTTTGGAGCTACAAACTATCAAGTCAACATAAGTAATGCCGTGCTCAATGTAAGGCGAGTAACAATGAACCCGTCAGTCATCAACGAGCATGCGACAGGATTGAGGAAAAACAATGCAATATATCCAGTTAATCACAGTGTGTTGACAAACTTCACAATTGGTGCGGGATCATCCTCACATGCCTACCCAAATCTTTTTCCCATTGCAATGCCAAAGGCGGTGTATATCACATTTGTGGAAAATGAGGCATTCATTGGTGCTTTTGAAAAGAATCCATTCAATTTCCAACACTTTAATGTTAGCAAACTAGCACTCTATCAGGATGGGAAATTTGTATCTTGCAAAGCATATGAGCCTAATTTTCAAAGATGGCAAATTCGCACGTGAATATGGTTCTATTTTCACCGCCCTCAACATGTTTAATACAGACGATTCAAATGGAATTACAATGGATATGTACAAGAATGGCTACTTCTTCATTATGTACAACCTCACAGCAGATGCAGATCTAGGTGGTGAAAGCGTAGGAGTTACAAAGCCTGGAAATCTACGACTGGAGGTATCATTTGAGTCACCTTTGAAGAATACAATTACTATCTTGCTATCTATGATAGCAAAGTTGAGATAACAAGAATGAGAGACGTGACTGTCAGCTATCAGAGATGAGTAACTTAAGCAACATAGAAATCTTGAGGAAAATGAGGAAAGCTCATCCCTACTCCAAGACAATATTTCTCAATGTCTTTTCTAGAGATAATTTACCTGATTCAATTCCTTTCTATCCTTGTTCACTTATCATCAATACGGATACCAACAATCTTCCCGGAAAACATTGGATTGCTGTATACATCAATCGTTATAAAGTTGCCGAATATTTTGACTCTCTTAATCAACCTCGTTTACATGATATCGCATTATGGATGAACAGGTTTTCCTGGACTGTTAGGAAAGTGACATCGTTCCCACTTCAAAGTAATACATCTCTAATGTGCGGTGGCTATGTACTCTATTTTGTCAACGAGAGACCATTGAAAAATAACTGTAAAAGTGCTTTAGAACTATTTTCAAAAAACTGTGATAAAAATGATGTAATTCTTACTAAATATGTTGAAACAGTTTTGAAATAAAGTTTTATGTTGTATCATTAACTTGCTCTCTTTTTTTCCAAAACAAGGGTTTATAAGGAAAACAAAACATGCTCATATTTCATTATCTATTCACATATATACAAAAACATGTTCACATTTCATTATCTATCCACATATATACAAAATCTACAATTTGGTTTTCATGAAACATTTTTTCAAATCACATATGATGGGAGGCACATCAATTATGTCTTTAATGCCGGTTATCACAATCTTTCCATTATGGAACACATGAACATGATATGGATGCCAGTTAGTCAATTGAGCTGCTGGAAATAACTCCACTTCATAAGTTAGATTATGTGATGATGTAACTTTACGGAAATCATAGTGATAGTGTAATTCACATAACACGGTCATTGTCTTCACTTTCCAATCAGATAATGAATCACCAAGTAAATGTTCCAAAGTTAAGTGTAGATATGAGAGATCACCCTCCATGACCCTTCCAATACATTGGATTGTTCCATTTGGAAAGAATAGGATAGTGAGAGATCTATCCTTCCTCTGAATCCTCCATGTTAACATTGAGGGTCTTCCAAGATGTAAGCTCGTTGTCGGCTTCAATTTGCGTTTTATCAGTAACCATTGTTTTCGGTTGGGTATATTCCTCTCGATCTCTTGTAGATTGAGTTTTGACTTTGCTTTTGTAGTTAACATCCGATTTACAACTTCCAACCGTTTGATGTCCTCCATCTTTAATGAATGACGTTATCTGTGGTAGTATCTCCCTTGTAAAGGTTCCCCATGTGACGTCACTGAAACGAAAAAATCGATATTCAACATCTTCACGTTTTGGTGAACAGACGTATAGTTTGACTGATGAATCACACTTTATCCATACCTTGTCATCGAGAGGAATCTTGATCCGAGTCTTATGGTTGTCAATGAGATCCGCAAAGTCTTTCAGTGAAGGCAATGAGTCAATACTAATGCAAACGCCACGATGTTTTCGATCACTATTTGCTATTGAATGACGAAATGCTATTCTTTTAGAATTTGTTATGTGAACGTTTTGAACGTCACTAAGTTTCCATTTTCTAATGTAATGAGGCATGTTCCGAAAGCTATGTTTCAAATTTAGGTTTAATGTTTGCCTAAAGTTTGTTATTTTATTAGCTCAACATATCGGAATGATGTTGAGTACAAATTCTTCACATATTCATTCACATTAGGACTACCTATTTATTAGTAATCATTTCTACATATCGGAAAGATGTAGAAATTTCAATTTTAGTAAGACTACTTATGTATTAGTAAGTGTTGCTACATGTCGGAAGATGCAGCAATCGCAAGATCTATTACAAGTTGAATATTATATTGTTTTTATTTAGACTTATTCTACATCACCTGTGACAGGAAGGCATCTCCTTCTCTTCGACGGTGGGGGAAGACCTAGGCTATAGTGTCCATATGGTAATGATAAATTTTTATCCAGCCAACAGCGCTTATCCTCCCAAAGTGAAAGACCTCGCTTCTTAAATGATTTTGTGCTAACTATGTGATTTTTTGAATTTATGATTGTCATATCTTCAGTTGTATCATTCTCACTATAATAGACACTCCTATAGTCATCATGTTTCAATTTTTTAACTGCTGCTCTCTGAATTCCTTTTGCACGTTTGATGCTATGATTCGTAGAGTCTAGATATTTCATGGAATACATTTTCGGTTTTAGTAGGATCATTTCCCCAAGCAACTTTCCAGCACACTCATCCTTAAAACAACCTAATCTAGCTTTGTTTGTAGTTGAGTATAGTCGGTGATGACTGTCATAGTTTGAAGAGTCAAACTTTTCACCGAAGTATAGAAGTATATCTTCCAGACGGACAGATGGTGATGTGTATAAACATAGGAAGAAACTGTCGGTATCACCTCCACAAAGCCGCGTTCTATTTATCAGTGGACACCCTTTTAGATCATTGTAATATAATTGATACATTTCCAACTTACTATAGTCAAGTACTGCTTGACCAACATATATTAATTTATTTAAAACTATTGAAGGTTTGTACATTTCCATACCAACCAGATCTTCATCAAATATTTTGTGTTGAACATAGAGAGGATGATTTGACAATTTCAGTAGTTGTTTCTCATTGTTGGATAGTTTAAATTTTTTCCTTCTCCTTACATTTTCCATTGTTTTACCATATAAAGAATTATTTTTCAATTTGTAGAATGACTTTTCAAAGTCAGTGTTTGATTGAGCCCTCTTTTGAGAGTTCATATCAATGTATGTTTTTAACCAAGGCTTTTGTGTGAATTTTATGCCACTATGAATCTTCTTGATTCTCATGCCCATGGTCAAGTAAAATTTTAAAATTGAGTAGTGGACTACATAATTTTCCCTATCAAATTGATGGAGCAGAAGTTTCTTGATAGAAGAAAAATGTGTTTTTGGTCTTACTTTTTCATATAGATTTTTCATATAGTGTGAAAACATTCTCTTTTCAATCATCTGCATTTCTGGAGCTAATGGGAAATCGGCAGTGTCATCATGAATGGCTGCAGGATACTCTAAATCTAAATCAAAAATGTAGCCGATTTCACCATCATCATCTATATTTTGAACATTTTCTTCAATTAAAAAATTATCTAATTCACTTTCATTCGACCATTTGAAATTTGAGTGGGGTAGATTCCTACTGAGTGAAGAACCGTAAAGGTTATTAACATCTAAGTAGGTCAAATGTCGACTTTCATGTGTATTATTTCCTAATTCTTCAATGCGTGCACGCGCTCGGTGAATGTTGGTGAAAGTCATACCCCCTCTAATTCCTCGTTCAAATAGATTGTACATATTTTCATCTTGTATGTAGTGTGGGGGATCATTGGAAGAGAAATTTAGTGCTGAGGTAAAGCTAAGATGTGGGAGACTGACAAAATGTACAGGGTCGACTTCATCCTCACGTTGACTCAATGCTCTAAACACTTCAAATATGTCTGCCAACAATAAAACATCTAACTTCAGATATGCCAGCATGTAATCACCAAATGTGCTACAATTAAATTCAATCCACGCCTTGTTAGCGTGTTCATATTCACTATCGGAACAGTGCTCACGAGTAAGATCATTATAGAATTCAAATTGTGGTGGTAGACAGTCTTCCGTCAACGTGTTTAAGTTTTTGAAGTATGAATATGGAAACACTCCCTTCTGATATAAAACATCATCACTTAATTGTGGAAATTCTACCCTTAATGTCTCTACATGCTCATACGTTTGCAAACCCTTGGCTAATTCACTCAAGGATGCACTTAGAAATTGATATGAGTCTAAGAATTTTAGTTTAAAGTATACTGTCTTCCCTTTGTATTCATTTACAGGGACACTGGCGGATAAAGTTATATATTTTTCAGCAGTTGCTGCTACAACATCTAATTTCCAAGACTTCATTCTTCCAATCGCTTTATAGCAAACGATGTGGCTATCATAATTTTTAAAATTGTGGAAAAATATGGGGAGCTCCCGTCTGTTAAGTCTTAACCGGAGATTGCATTTCCTACATAATGTTTGCCTATATCGTCCGGTGATATGATCATGATCACGAACTTTTATGACTTCATCGCTGAATTTTGATTTACATTTGTTGCAACATTCTGCATTCTCATGGCGTGCTTTTTCATCCGCTGACAGTGACATTGGCTGCCTAGTTGTTGCACATTGGTTGTCATATAAGTCTTGGGCTACAGTTTCTAAGTGGTGCAAGAAACCAATAATGCAATTTTCACCTTCAAAGAGGTAATACTTGTTTTCAAATTTTGATTGAAGGGCATTATGCCAGACATGATAAGCTCCAATGGCCGCAGGTTTATGTATTTTATTATCAATGTAGCACTCTATATCTGCATAAATTACTAAAGGAGGACTTAGTTGATATTCCATGCTACTTGTTAGTACTTTTAGATCTGTCGGCATTTTTTCTATTTGTGCTTTTCCTCGAATACAAAATTGGAAGTGTCGTTCTAGTGTTGTTTTATATGTGAATGACTGAGTGCATCTTTCGCAGAAGTATTTATGTCTTTCTAAAGTTCTCCTATGCAATCTTGACAGCTTTGGAATTCCACAATAGTGTGCTGCTCCATTGTTTAGAATTAGCAAAATATTAACCGTTTGCCTACCAGTAAAGTTACTATTGTAACGAACACCTTTGAGTCCATTTTCATAAAAGTGAATGTTAATTTTAATATCATTATTTTTCTCAAATTTTGGAATATCTTTGATTGATACTGGTGTGGAAATGCCTTCCATATTTAGCTCAGATGTCCACTCACTATATGATTTTACTTCATTCCTTGAATAAGGTACTTCATTATAATGCAATATTGATAAAACTGCATATAGGAAGCAATCATTTGCATTTGAATTAACATTAATGACAGCTTTAGAGTTTTTTAACTTCTTTGGTAGAGGAAATGATTGTCCACCTGACAGTATTGGACTTGTTATTACATTGAACTCTATATTTTGTACATCATCTATAATCCAATTGCTACCCTCTTTTGTGAAGGCTTCAATATGATTTATTAGACTATTTAGATGATCCTGAAACCAAGCATCATAGTCATAAATATAGTTTGAGGATGATGAGGTAAAGTGTGCGAGAAAAGTTTCTTCTTCTTGAGGATTAGAACGGACATAAAGAATTTGTGCAATCAGACGACCGCGCAATTGATAGCTCCTTAGTAAGTCAGACACTAAATTCCCTAACATGGAACGCATGCTTTCTAAGAATGATGTTATGTCCACAGTAGGTGTTGTTGGCGTGATATCATACACACGTGCATGGCCATTGAGTGCGCTTTCACTGAGACTAACAGTTCCATAGTTATTATGCATATTCATCTCACTATTTGTGTTATGTACATTCATACGCTGTCCAAATCTACTTATAGAGTTATACGTTTTGCCACACCGAGAGCAGTATTGCATAAAGTTTTGTATGTTAGTTGAAGCGCTGGTTGTTGGCTTAGAAGTAGATCTATTTTGATTATTTGAATTTGACTCTGTTATGCTATCATTCGGTTTATTATTGCATACAAGTTTATGCCTCTTAAGATTATCCATCCTATTCGTCTTATATGGACACTTGCTACATTGATATGTTTTTCCTAACTTACAAAATTTTTCATGTCGTTGCAAATTGCCTATGAGAGTGAACACTTTTCCACACTTGGTACAGACAACCATGATTATTGATGAGGATTGAAATTAGCAAGCCCTTATATACATCTACCATCTAATGACGTCAGCGTCATCACCAGCCAATACCATATGTTCCGATCTGATGCAAAGAGAAAACATAACATGTTTGATCATTTCTTTTTCCTAAATGAAGAAAGATAAAAGTTAAAGTTAAAGTTTGGCGCACTTTACAATTCCGCTGTGATTCAGCTTCAAATGACTGCATCCTTTTGCGCAGACGCTGAAGTCGTTCATGTGAGTCAGTCTCACTTTTTTTATTCCACTGTTCATACACTCGATGTGCATTAAAGTTTCCTTTTCGTGGATACGGCTATTTGAAAGCTGAGAGGCCAACAGGAGATTGGATTGTGTGAGGTTCCTCACAGATTCAATTAAGCCTCTGTTCTCCTCCTTCATTTTCTTCTCCCGCTCCTCTGCCTGCTGTAGGCGCTCCTGGCAGAGACGCAACTTGGTCTGCATATCCTCTTCTGTCGAGGTTGCGTCCAAGTCAACGTTATAATCCTGCACTGGGAGAGGAGCCGTCACATCCGACGTTGCTAGAGCTACAACGGGGGGAGGTGTTGTGGGAAGTGGTACCGGGGAGGAAGGAGCTGCACCTGGCGTCGGTAATGGGTTCGGAGGAGATACCGGCAAAGGAAGACGTGCAGGGGATGATGGAGCCAAGCAGATCATTGGGGACGGCGGCAGGCGGACACTCCAGCTCGGGGATGCCCGGATGTTGCTGAAGGAGACCTCCTGTGATGCATGCATCACGGAGTCCTGTAAACGAAAAGAAACAATTGTTTATGAACTATTTGCAATTGTTAACATTTATCAAAATTAAAATTAACACTATATAAATTCAATTACATAAATTAAAATTAACTTGTTGATATTTATTAACTCCAAATGTGAATTTCACATACCTTCAGCTCGATTGTCCCTCGATTGGATCCACCTTCATCCTCCGAAAGAACCATCGAATCATTCTAGAAGATAAATTGATCTATTGCAGATTAAATTTTTACTCAAGTGGGTTTCTAAATTACAATGGAAAAGTTCTCTGCTGATGCAGTCATCTAAGCATTAAACTTACATTTGCAACCGAATTATCGTCATCGGATGAGGATGTTGGAGACGACGTGGTGGAGACGTCGTCATCAGATGACGAGGAATCGCCCGATGATTCATGGATGGAGTAGGGCCTCTCCTCGTTATCCTCTATAGATGTGGTGGTCGCCGGCGTAGACAGAAAGCTCCGCTGATGTATTTTCAGGGACAAAGATCGTACAGCCTGCAGCGAAAATGTGATAATGTTTTTATAACTAAATAGATATTAATGAGAATTAATATAGACATAGACTATATACATGTAAAGTTTTTTCAGGTATTGTTGTCTGATATCGAATCGTAGACCATGAAAATCACACTTACGGGACTTGAGATGGTTTTCTTTTCCGGCGAATTCAACCGAGGTATTGCAGGATACCTTTGGACACTTGGAAACAGCTGAAAATAGAAATTCATGTTCAATTTCACATTAAGAAGTAATAAGCAAATTAATTTCTTACCTTTCGCAAGTTTTCCACCGCATTATTGTCTTCGAAACTGACTTTCAGCGGTCGGGGCACCTCACACTGAAATATTTATGAAATATTGATTTAATTTATGCACACGATTACTAACCTGAGTAAATAGAATCTCACATCTTGAACGACCAGTTTCTTCTGCACCAACACCTTGGCTTTCTTCGGTGGGGGCATCACCATGTCCTGAAATGTGTTAACAACAAATTCATTTTAATCTAAAGGAAGCAGTACTTTTTGTCAACTGTGAGTCAGTTGTCCGTTCAAGTTAGCATTTAGAATTGACTGCACTTACCTCAAAATCACTCAAAGTCTCATCAATAAATTCTCGAGACTTGGGGACTTTCTTAGGTGCTCGGGACTTGGGGGCTTTCTTTACCTCAGGCTCGTCCACTTGTGAGAGCACGCCTTCAGTCGGCCTTTCCTTGTTAAAAAGCCTCTCCAATTTCTTTTTCTCTGCCTTGGAGGTAAGGTTGATGCCTTTTCGGCCATTCTGTTGGGCACAGGGCGTGTGTTTGGTAATGAAGGCTTTTGCTGAGTCGCTGTTGACCTTATCGTTGCTCCTCTCATATGTCTTGCAGGTTAAGCAATAGAGGTACGTGAAATCCTCTTTGAATATGCAGTCTTTGTGGCCACTCTTGTTGGCATGACGAACAGGCAGTCGGCATGTTTCACAGTAGTGAAAGATCAGCCGTTGTCGCGCAATACTTTCTTGTCGGACCATTTCTATATAGGAAAAAAATTGATTATAATTTAATCTCTTGTTAAACGAGAACGCATTTATATACCATCAACAAAGCTCTATTAAGTGCTACTTTCATATTGGAGAAATCTGAGAAAGAAATAAAATTTGAAGTAGAAATTGAAACCGAAAGTCGAAAATTAGATATTTATTCGAAAAGGGTTACCTCATAAGAAGAGTTGAAATTTGGAAACAGCTGATTTACTATTATTTAATTTCGAAATTAATATAATAGAATGAAAGTGAAATTTCGAAAATTTCAACCAATCCTCAATTTGTTTAATTAAACAAGCTTGAATTTCATACATCTGTTAGCAGATGACAGACTGAATATTTAAAATGGATGAAGGCTTTATTTAGGTATCTTTTTATTTATTTACAAACTGTGAAAATCTTGTTGATTCAAATACACTTACATTTAAACTAATATATTCATGTCTCTCGCTCAGTGACTTAATATAGGATGAAAAATTTAAAAAAAACATGGTTAATAATATAACATAAAGTGTTCCTATCCTAAAAACCCAAGCTTCTATATTTAAAGCTATTTGGTTATAAAAACTTAATAATGTTCCTACTCCCGAATATCCTATAAAGTAGCACAACATGACAATGAAACTCACTTCAGAATTGTAATAAGAACCGGAGAACGGAGGAACGAAGAACGACGTCTGTTATGGACACTGAATAATTTGAAAATGAGTGAAAATTCGTTGTGTGCAACTTCTTTATATATGAAATTGACAAAGCAACTATGAACAAAGACCTTATGACATCACATCCTGGAATTGGTACGGTTAAACAAAATTGATAACTCAAACAAGAATTGGAACAGCTGGTTTATTTTTAACCTTAGAAATGGAAGTGCCATCATATGTGTTGAAAGATTTCTACATGTGAACAGTAGAGTGAATTCAAAGTAATATGAACTGATGGACTGATGTATTATTTGATATACATGTTATTATTAATAGTCATATAATGATTCATATTTGAAGATATAAAACGTGTGGTTTGAATAGAACATTAAAATTTGAATTAAGCGCTAAATTTCGAAAATTCAAATTTCGCGCCAAAATTCGAATAATCAAATTTAAAGCCTTTTTCGAAAATTTGAATTTCGCGCCAAAATTCAAATAATCAAATTAAAATACTAGGTTAGGGTTAAGGGTTAGGGTTAGGGTTAAGGTTAGGGTTAAGGTTAGGGTTAGGGTTAGGGTTAGGGTTAAGGTTAGGGTTAGGGAAGCAAGAAGAGTATCTATGGCACCCGGAACCCATGGGTAAATAAATTTTCGAGGGCGCGAAGCGCCCGAGAAATTTTGAGGCCCCCCCCCCGCCGTGTATGAAGTATATGAAGGTCAAAGGTCAAGGTCAGGTCTAAGGTCAAGGTCAAGGTCAAGTGTAGAGGTTTGTATATTATGGTCATTTTTGGTTGTAAAACTTTAACTTTGAAAATTTGTAAACTTAGTCATTTTTGTAAAAAAACTTGGAATTTTTTCAAGTTGCATACAGATGCATACAACTAGGATTTTTTCATCAAATGGGTACATGCAATATATCATTCGAATGCTCTTTTCATGCTGATTCTAATGGTGTATTGTATGACACATGTATGACATATAACTAGAGAGCTACATGTCTTTAAAAATGGGCTAAAAACTTAGTGAATTTAAAAATCTAACATTTGTCTGCTTGCATACAGTTGCATACAACTAGGATTTTCCCATCGAATAGGTACATACCTTATATCATTCTAAAGGTCTTTTCATTCTCATTCTTATGGTGTCGTGTATGACACATGTATGATATCATCCTGGACTGCTACAAGCATTTTAAAATTAACAACATAACTGTTTCTTTAAAAGTTATATGTTCCTATTTATTTCAAGTTGAAGTCTTCATACTTGATTTTTTGTTTCAATTTAGTTATTGAACATCATTAATTGTAGATAGTTATTCCCCTTTCCCATTCAGACCTTAATTGAAGACCGATTTGTGAAATGATAAAACAAGTCTGTTCATATATACAAATGAATATTAAATAAAGAGATTAAGAAAAAACACACTAAATGTCATCAAGGTAAGGAAAGGGTACAAGTTTTTTCAAGTCCACTTGCACATGGATCCTGGTCTTCTTGGGCGCACAGGGACAGCGACGTGGTGTGTCAAGGTCGATGACTGAAAATTCGAGAGCGGTTGTGAGGTTCCGCTCGTTCGGCTCCATCCTCATGAACACCCGTTTGGTGTGGTACTTTTTCGGGGCGTTCTTGACTTTGACCGTGACCCGTCCATAAAGTGGCGTTCGCATGGACTTCTTATTCATGTGACGCATCGTCTCGATTGATACGTCACTATCTTCATCACTCGAGTAGTCGGGCGATGCAGGGGCTTGGGTGAACACCACCGGCTCGTTTGGTGTTGTCGATCGCTCCATCGGAGATTGGGGAGGTGTATTGGTACGTGTCACTGGCGAAGTGGTACGATCAGCAGTCCCGTTCTCAACTGCGGCTTTCTGTTTGCGATCCATTATGACTGGTAGATTTAAAATAATTGTAACTTGTAAACGTGAGGATTAGAACCTTTGATAAGAATTGGTACAAACCTCGGATTTATATACTTTTTAAACAAAGGAAATCCTAACAGCCAATCAGAGAGGTACCGAACTTCCCTAAAGAATATATATAACTATATAAAGGATGTCATTGTTCCAAACTGTTAAGTACTTATCCTCAACGTTCCATAACAAGAAGCATGTCCTCAAAACCACTATTTTATTTTCAAAATGACAGCCAAGTCATTATGGGAGGTCAGTTGGACATGACCATGCATCTGTCTTGCGGCTGCAAAGTGGCCCTGTGTAAAAACCTTGACTGTGTCAGCACTTCAAAGGCGGAGTGGACTACCGGTGAAGTGTCCGGTACACGAGTGTGACCATGACTTTAGTAAAAATCAGACATTTCATGAGTGGTGTGATGACTTCCTGAAGATCATGGAGTCGCCTGAGGGACGTGATTTGCACCCGTCATTTATTTTTCACGCTTAAATTAAACTTACATTGTAAATCTCTTGTCTTTTCATTTTAAACATAGTTCTGGAATTGGTTTTCTTATTGGGGAGCAACTAAATCATAACTGCACATTAAAGTATCACATCTAAATAGTGCTACATTTAAAATAATTGTCACAATAGTCGCAATTGAGCAAACCCATTCAAAATCAAACAACGGACGTCTATCGGTACGTACCCAAGTGCTCAGAACCAAACCACACAAGTTCGATCATAGACGTTCCCAAACACAGTGTACTCAACTGAGTGTACCAAACACATGTACCTATCCAGTAAAACAGATCTCATACAAGTTCCTATTCATAACACTGAATTATACATGTACCTATCCATGTGCCTATCGATAACTAAATTATACATGTACCTATCCATGTACCTATCCATGTACATATCCATGTACATATTGATAACACTAAACTTTACATGTACCTATCCATGTACCTATTGATAACACTAAACTTTACATGTACCTATCCATGTACCTATCCGTAGCAAGTAGGGCACAGTTTTCACTACTAACACTATATACTCTCTTCAATTTGAAAATTGCTCTTCTCTATATATTGGGGAAACAGGGAGGTCTCTTCAGGACAGGATAACTGGACATCGCTTTGACATCAGACATAATGATGAAAGTAAAATGGTGTCATTTCATTGTTTAGAGCATGGTCATCAAGAACATAACGCTAGTCTCTATATTGGATAAGATCGAAGAAATGAAAATGAACGAAAAAGAAATTCATAAGTCAATTGATTATCGACTATCCTTTTGGTTGAAAAAAAGCAGTCACCGATATTTGAGCCTAAATCTCCTATCTCTGTGACCAGCATGGATGCTAATTGCCATAAAGAATCTATGCATTATTCTATCTCTTCTGTGAGTATGATTATATGCATACAATCCTGATATCTTGCAAATATTTTTAATGCTTGTACCATTTGAATTTTATAACATCTTTTTGTATGTCTTTCTATTCCAGATGAAGGGTAAGACCGGCTGTTCCACTCCCATCCGAAACCCGTAGAATAAAGTTTCCAACATCATCTACTTGATTAAATGACGACGTTCGCAAATACTATGTAATTATATCATCAGCACATAATCAATCAAAACATTGGAACAAAAAAGGTACAATTTGATTTAAGACACTTTAATTAACATTGGTTTTTAGCTATCATTTGAAAACGACTTGACTATCATCTGCTTCGCATCAACATGTTTTAGAAATTTTAGTATCGTATTTCATAAAGTATTTGTTGCAATATGCGAACCTTGCGTGATTTACAGTGATCCGCATGATGATCGGCATAGTTAAACCAATAAAGGATCAGAGTTGAAAAGAAGATGAGATTTCAAATCGGCTCCAGTATGTTGGTTAAAAGTTACTCCTCAGTAATTTCTGAATGGAAAAAGGTCTAGCCTAACCAACATAATCCTTAGATTGTTTGACAGTCACTAAATTTGCAAATGAAGACATCAAACTACGTCTCTGCCATAAAAACAAAGAACTCGAGGGCTCTAATCAACAGTAAAGATAGTAGCTACTTCCTAGAGGGCAATTGTGACAGAGAACAACTACGACGATCGGTCACTACATCGGTTGTCGGCTGACGGCTCAGCTACGGCTGTCTTACAGAACACATAATGAAAGCGCATTTTCTGTCAAAAATAACGATGTCTAAAAATTTGCATGTTGGTTTCTTTATGTGGTAATCACTAAGAAATGCGTGCTCCGCAGAGTAAGTATATTAAGTAGAGTAATAACTGAGCATTAATTAAATCCCCAATGTGTATGCAGTTTCGATTTTATTAAATGAACTCGAATTGAGACCAAGTGCCATATTTTACGGATTTTTACGTCACTTTTTACCCCTACTGGAGTCTTGGACGGTGCTGACTTAAGTCAGACTTTGTTTGGAGCGTTGTGGTGCTTTGTAGTCCGGATGCCCTTCCTGCCGACTTCCAATGACACTTTCCGGGTTCGACCTCTGGACCATGAGATCGCTAGCCCAAGTACGCAACCACTGTGCCACGGACACCACTGTGACCACGGACACCATATGTGAGATATTAATATTTTGACGCTTTTGGAGAAATCTACAAGGTTTTAACTGATCATGATAGCAATACAGAAGAAATAATAATATTTTGCAAATCCTCCGTGTCATGTCAACCTTGAAGAAGTAATATAGACCTAGTTTGTTAAATTAGCAATTCGATGGGTTGCTATTACTTTAATGCTCAGCCTTATGAAGGGTGCTTTCTTAAGCCGGATCATATCACAACACCTGCTACTGAAGGAGCAAAATATCATAATCCAATAGAAAGATGATAATTAACTTTGAAGGATGAAATTGGTTCCACATTAATATTTAGATTCAAGAAATTAAACATAAATTTAGTGAATCACAAAATCATGCCATTGAATGTTTAATTTAAAAAAATTTCAGTCAAGAAGCACAATAAGATTTCAACTTTTCCATGAAGATTTGCATTGTAATGTGGTCCATGAAATTGCCTTGATAATCAGCTCAATTTCCGCTTAATTGTCTTTTAATAAATGTTCATTCATTTTAACATTCAATAAGCTTCATATTACTTATATTGTGGCTTCACGTCGCTAGTATATAAACACAGGAATAATTTGCAAAAGTTCAGCTCCTTGAAAAATGATCAAATACTTTTTAGATCACAGGAACGTGATCATTGCAAAAAACTGAAACCTTTGATACAAAAATTGAAATTTTTGAGTCAACACTCTAACTACTATATGTTTTGTGTTTACTCAATGACACTGATAGAAAAGGCACGGTAAGGTATAGGTCTATGTGTAAATCTGAAATTCGTTCGACTCACCGGATTTAACGAAAAGTTGATGCGAAAGAAAAACTTTATCCATAAACTGGTCAACAGTGAGTGCGCTGCTGTGTCCGTAACTGATGTTTCACCTCTTGAAATCCACAGAGGTAGAACGCAAAACCAACAAAATAACATATTCATGAAACATGCTGACCCTCCTTCTGCATACGATAAGATAGACAATCTATCCTCAGGAGTTGATGTGCAGATTATGCGAAGGATTATGGCAAAATATGCACTCAATGAGATGCCTAATGGGATGTATAGATAAATCGTCAGTCGTAAATGTTGTTGAGGTGAACTTTTATCATACTCCTCGCAATCTCCAGTCCATAGATGAGATTCATATTTCAACCAACCAACCACTTGTCCAATGATGTAATAGATCATAGGCATGCCAACTGCAACAATGGACCATATTATCCAAGTCAATTTGAGATCAACACGACAGTCATAAAATAAGGGAAAATAGACGGCAGCAAAGAGAAACATTGAAATCAACATCTGAGACATTACGGAAATTGAATAAGCAATAGCGAATCCACTTCCTTCGTATATACAGAATTGGTTGTTTCCGAGTCGCACATGGTATTGTAGCAAATAAAAAGTCTGAATTATTTCAATGGGGACAAAGATTGAGACGTACACTAGATCTGCAATCGCAGTTGCGAGCACAAGAGAAAAATGGGGTTTTCTCCACGTTTTGTTTATTAGCAAAACTATGATTAGGTATAAATTCGTCAAAATGCCAAAGACAACGAAAAACATCCCAAGAACTGTCCATGGTACTGTTATATGTATTGTCTTGTACACGGTGTATCTTTCCTGTGTCGAAGCACTCGCGTTCAGCATCTTCACTGGTTGTAGCGAATAAAGTCTGAACCAAGATTCGAAGCAAATATAATGATAAGGCTATTGTTGGTACAATTCAATCAACCAATTGAGACACGATCAGTTTTTTGTTCATTTTTCAGTGCACTGCTGATTGCCTGTCGCTGATATTTTTACGTGAGTGTTTCCTTCCAAGAAAGGGAGATGAACATTTAAATATTGCTAAATTAAATATTGAAAAAATATTTAAAAAAAATTAAATATTGCTAAATATTTGCCTCATTGCTCACGGACACTTTACTACACTCTAAATTAATGACAATTCCATTGACCGAAAGTGCTATATTTAATTTGTTCATTTTGAAAGGAATATTTAGAAGTGAACTTTAATGAGTCTACAATCGAAGAAATAAAAAAAGGGTTGCGTGGTAAACTAATTGAATAGATAACAAACCTGGCCAGTGTTTGTCTTATTGACTGATTCAATTATTTATAACCACTAGGTTTCGCGGAATGAATGGTATAAGATTGAAAACACCACAATGTTTAAACTAATTCAAAATTTGACTGCGTTATATCAATAGTAACAAATCATCGAGACATAGATAAGGAACTGCAGAAGCAGTCACCAGTAAAAGCAAAGACAAATTTTTCTCCATGTTTTATCAATCTTGAAAGCTTCAAAGTTCTACGTAAAGTCCAGAATAGTACAAATCTTATTCAATACAATATTACAAAAATCTATATGGACGAAAAGATTCCCTATATTTAAATCTCTCTCTCTCATCATTTCTTGCATTAGCATGAGGTTGCGTGAGCCATTATGCACCTACCTATTTGTTTCGTTGCACCATAGCTTTTTCCGAAATTAAAATGAAAAACGCAATTTACCTACATTAGTCATGAGGTTGAGACAACAGTCGAAAAACTTTTAGCCGATATATTTAAATTTAAGAAAGAGATAAGACAGAGCCCTTCTCCGACTTTGTTGCAATATTCAATTTCATGAATTTTAATAGATTGTACTTAATATTCAAAAGAAATTTCACAACTTATATCTGGGTTCAAAAATGATGGCATGTTCTGATCTTAAAAAGGTTGTCTATTTTTGTTTTTGCATTTTTCAAATAATAATTTGTGATGATAAAGATTTACATGAATAAATAAAAATTAGGTCATGATAACACATTACCAGCTTTCGAAAGTGCATGTATATTTTACTGGTGTTCTGAAGGATTTGGCACATGACAGTCATTAACAAGTCATCAAATTATTGTATATTATGCATTATATTGCTATTACGCATCATTGCACACATTGATTAAGGACATAATTAATTACCTCATGTTGCATTATTCAGGGATGCAGAGTCGGAGTCCCGTCAAATGATAGGACTCCGGACTCCGGCATATAACGACCCGAAATATGATGCAAACAAATTATCTATCCCCGTTAGGGTTTACAATCCCGGGATCTCGACCCTATTTCCGAGATTAAAAATCCCGGGATTACGTCTTCGAGATCTCGAGGTATTTCGAGATATTTGAAAGATTGGCCCTGAGTTCCTTCTAAGTGACATAGTTAAGAGAGTCAATGGCTTTTTTGAAAATGCATCTAAATTTTTTATGTTCCAAGTTTGATAAATTGCCAATGTGCTGTATTTGCCGAGCCAGCTGGTTAAGCCTCGTTCACACGATGACACTAGTGTCGTGACATTAGTGCCGAGGAGCAGCGCGAAATCTGGGCTAAATCAATGCCGTGACACAAACCGTTCAGACGCTTAATAAACAGTGTTGTGACACTGCTACTTGCTTCTGTAAACTGAAAATACTTCGTAAATTGATAGCTGAAAGACAAATCACAACGATTTAAAATAACGAGTAAAGGCTCGTTCAGACAGAGCCAGTTTGCGGTTTGCGGTCTCGAGACACAGGAATGATTAGGGTTTACAATCCCGGGATCTCGGATCCCGGGATCTCGACCCTATTTCCGAGATTAAAAATCCCGTGATTACGTCTTCGAGATCTCGAGATATTTCGAGATATTTGAAAGATTGGCCCTGAGTTCCTTCTAAGTGACATAAGAAGAATAAGAATAAGAATAAATTATATATATTGTCCAAATAAAAATCCAAAGGAACATAGCACAAATAAGTCAAAAAGGAATGGCACATGTGAGATCAGTGAGGTTATTCATAACTAGAATTGACATTATCACATAACAGTTCTGTCGCAAAGTCGTTCTGCAGTAAGGGACTGTCAGCCTTCCATTTCGTGGGTGAGAAACGATTGAATGTAGCGGATGATTTGTCAACTGGCACTTTTCGAAGAAGGTCTTGAAACTTAGGAGACGTTTTTGATGAAAGTTAGCGGCATTGTTGTTGCATTTACAGTTGGGCATACAAATAATCTTTCTCGCACGCTTAAAAAGTCTTTCGATTTTCTGAACAATTTCCGCGTTTAGAATGCCAAATAAGGAAGAACAGTACATAACAATACTACGTGCAACGCTGTTAAAAACAATCCACAAATCATCATGGTTTAGCAAACGTTTAAGTATTCTAATCATGTACAAACGCCTTGAACAAATTTTGAACACATTACGAAAATGAATGCTCCAACTCAAACTGTCACACCATGTAACACCCAAGATCTTCATTTCTGTGACCATTGGGAAAGGAAAAGGGGAATACACGTCGAAACACTTCTTAGGAACAGGAGATACGACACAATATTTGAAAACAGATGGTACTTTACGTTGAATGATAGAACAATTTATCAAATTACACAGAGGCTCAGAAATATACGGAGATGCAAGCTTGTAAAAACGATTTGGTATACCATCGGAACCAGTTGCTTTGGTGACAGATAGCTTCTCTAAAAAATTGAAAACATCATGAGGCTCAGTCAATGGACACCAGTTGTCGTCTGCGTATTCATATGAGAAATCCGTCTGTGTAAAAGATTCGGCAAATATTTCGTTAATTGCATTCGCAGCTGATTCAAGGTCCGGAAAGTTGGAAATGATTGATGTCAGCGGATCGTTAGTACATTTTCCCTTCAAATCATTAACGATGTTCCACACTCTGCGACTTGAATTCATAGATCTTTGCACCCATCTGCTCTTACAATTGGCTATTTCAACCTTGCACTTTTCCTTGTAAAAATTGTATGATAGGAAATCTTTGTTGCGAAAAGCTGACCATCTTTTGTTAATGAGGTCCTTCAAAATGGGGTCATCCACGTTTGTCACGTGATGACATAGACACAACTTTACAAGGGATGACAGATAGACAATCAGAAAATTTAGAATAGAACAAATTTGTTTTCTTATCTAAATCATTTTCAAGATACAAATCATGAAAGGAGCAATCTTTGAGTTTGGTCAAAAAATCAAAAACATATCTTTTACGTGTATCGTATACAAAGTGTTCTCTCTGAAGTCCTGTATTACATCTCCATGTAATGGCTTTAACAACACTTGACAATGTGAGCCTCTGCGATGTAAAGATAAGGGCGAACCTACAGTCGCATTGGGATAGTACATGTCTAAAGACCGACTAACCAAGAACTTGTCGAGAATAGCATCACCGCGAGTAGGAGTGACAACCTTATCACATAAATCAAAAACATTCTTTAGATACGCGCAATCAAAATGATTCAAATCACCAGCTATGATTATGTGCACGTCAGGAAAATCGTTTAAAACTTCATCAATAATATCAATGAGTGATTCTGAAATTGACAACAATTCTTCACTATTCAAATATGGAGGAATGTAAATAGCAGCCAAAAAATAATTGGTGTTACTGTGCTTTTATATGCAAGCAAACAATTTCACAAAAATTTATTTCAGCGAAAAGGGCGCCGAACATTCAAGGAGGAGCTAATCCAAGTAGCAACACCTCCACCCCGATGATTTGACTCGGTCACATCTAAAAATATTATAGCCAGGAACATGAAAAAGACAATTCTTCGTGGGTTTTTCGTTGAGCCGGATTCTGTAACAATTACAATATCGGGTTTATGGGAAGCACAAGAAAGTCTTAAAAGTTCGTCAATTTTTCCGGGACGAGTTGCAATTGGAGCGCGCATTCAGGAAGAGAAAAGTTGGAACATGGGAAGTCACAATGCACGCAGGACTAATCCTTGCCTTTTCTAATACAAGCGCGTCTTGCACCATTATCACGTCATTCTCTTCAGCTCCAGGACCGCAGAAAACTAATTCTTGCCACACGGTTGGACGAAGAGTAAGGTCATTCTTTGATATAAACTCTCTTTAAACTGATGATTGTCGGAAGGAGTTTGTTTAGGTCTTGGAGCCGACTTAAAAAGAAGGGATTTGCTGGTTGGGAGAGTTAAGTATTAACTTTGATGGGTCCTGGCTCGTGTCCCTTTTCCTACCAAGCCGAAATGATCTTTGTTCATCTCAACTTGATGGTCTAGGTTGAGGGTTGAAAGCAAGTCATTTAGCTGATTATTATCGTGCTCACGACCTTCGGTCTATGTCAGAATTCATCGCTCTCCAGGTTACTTCCAAAAATTACACGACATTATTTCGTTTTGATTCACCAGTTTTCAAGTTCTTCAATTATTCTAGTTTCAACGTCATTCTCTAGATATTTGTCGTTATCATATTGATTTTCCCTTTCCAATCTCCGTTTCCCACGTTCTTCTCCCCCTCCCCCCCCCCCCTTCATTCGTTTTGCTCTTTCAGACGATTAATTCGACCTTGATTTCATTGACTGCGGTCAGTAACGGCTGATTTTATTAGTCAGTCATTTAATAGCAGATTGACCAGACTGAACAGTCATCAGCTTTGTCTAATGGCATCTTTAGGACATGCAGCTTGCTGGTGTTTCGTTAGCTTGTTCAAAGCAATCGCAGACATCGACTAACACCATCAAACACAGTCGTCAGTGAATTGTATCCGTCCTCTTGAAACGTCAAGTTATACGTATAAGTCACGTGCAAAAATCGATATAACAGACACTTTTGTGTAGGTGGGTGTTACAGAAGCCACAAGCGAACAGCTGATTTGATCGCAAATCAGATGATGTGCAGGACTTACAATATCAGACAACTGAAACCACTTCGAAAAGCAAAGATCGGATGCTCGCTTTTGGACGGCTCGGTATACAGGAGCCAAAAATAGAAACGGAGGGACACTGAGAAAATCCAAACTTGTGTAATGCAAGCAATCACCAAGAATTCGTTGATGAATACCACTCATAGGATGGGATGGACAAAAAATCACAAAAAACTCCAATCAATGGCCAAAATCAGGCCCCGAAAACAGCCGAAAGAAAATCAGGACCGTCCAACGTTCACAATGATACCAAAAACGGCCAAATCAACGGCAATGTGCGAACAGGGAGAGGCAAAACTCGAAAAACAGACACGAGACAGAAAACGACCAACCGATCACAATGCCATTCAGGTTGACATAGTTAAGAGAGTCAATGGCTTTTTTGAAAATGCATCTAAATTTATTATGTTCCAAGTTTGATAAATTGCCAATGTGCTGTATTTGCCGAGCCAGCTGGTTAAGCCTCGTTCACACGATGACATTAGTGCCGAGGAGCAGCGCGAAATCTGGGCTAAATCAATGCCGTGACACAAACCGTTCAGACGCTTAATAAACAGTGTTGTGACACTGATATTGCTTCTGTTAAACTGAAATTACTTCTTAAATTGATAGCTGAAAGTCAAATCACAACGATTTAAAATAACGAGTAAAGGGCTCGTTCAGGACAGAGCTAGGTTTGCGGTTTGCGTCTGAGAACAGGAATGTTCCTCAAGCGGGTGAAACAAGTCCTGAATCGATATACCTCCAAAGCATCGGGTAGATCCGAAAGGTCATTCTCGGCAGCCGGTTTGTTCTTAACGAAATTCGGTCGAGAATGAGTGATAACACAATTCAGTTGGTTCTTACCTTACTTCGCCAATATTTTTTCGAGTTGACTTGTTTTACCTACTGTAGATTGTTTGTTTAGTTCACGTTGAACGATATAATTTTACAAGCACGTATCGTCTTTTGAAAATATTTCTTGAAACTTAATGATTGAAATCTCAGTATATATAAATTTAAGATTTGATATTCGTATGAATCTAAGAATTATTCAGTTATATATAAATCTCGATCGAGATCCCCGGGATCCGGGATTGCGTTTAGCCAGTCTCGAAAAATCCCGGGTATTGAGGGGGAGAAATCGCCTCGAGATTGGTAAACCCAACCCCGTGCATTATAGTTGTCACTGTCGTGTTGTCAACTTTCTCAGTAACAAAAGTACAGAGACACTGCTGCTGCAAAGCTGTGCAAATACGTGAGGGAATGAACCGTGTTAGTGAAAAAACGGATTGTCTTTTCACTCGGTGATTTAGTAGAAAAGACAAGCTTCCTAAGCACTCGATCACACCTACGCACCAAAGGTCACATTAG
>CAJQUW010015887.1:0-14491 GCA_907163375.1 Prostheceraeus crozeri | reverse complement strand
GAAAAAACTTTCCTTTTTTGGAGAAAACTTGTTCGCAATGATCTGAATTCTTCGAATTTGAAGGAATTTTGGCAATCGAAGCACTTGACTGGAACTCACATTAATCCACAAGCGACGCACGACTTTTTTTCCTATCTCTGTAAGGTATTAGGAATACCTTTTTGCCCACTTAATAGGTTCCTCTATGTACCGGCGATTTCGTATTAATCACACTTCTAGCAAACCGAAGCAGATAAACAAAATATTTAATTTTGTGCTTGTGACCGTTGTGACACGCGGCACATCGGCGCTACGAAATGCCATCTTGATACTCGCATCGCTGAGCATTAAAGGTTACCCTGTACCGACAGAGGTATCCATGCATGAACACAGTCCAAACAAAATGAATTTAGACGACATAGGTCTGCACAAGATGCGCTTTATTCTGGAATCAATATTCACTAAACAAAACATAAAATGCCTGTCCAATGAATGGAATGGATCTCACTCGCTCTAGCTCGGATTGTCTGACTGATAGCAATTTTGAATTTTATTCAATTTCATGCTCTTAGCGATTTTCATGTGAAAGGCGAATTTTATTTTTTTACATATTTGTCGGCTGACGATTGTGCGTCAGCACTGAAACATGTTCGTCTGAAATAAAAACTTCTTTGTTTTCTTTAAATATTTCGTATTCTAGGTGCTCAGGTCCACTACATTTCGAGGGTTCCTTGATGCATTTCTCAATTTCTTTTATAGTTACTTCCATATCTGGCAAAGTGTTTTCAATTCATGTTAAATTCAAATTTCAATTTCTGACTCAATAAGTAATTTGCGTTCATAGCACTGTAAGATTTCGAATTTGATTTAGGGTTTAAAAGATTCCAGTATTTCTTGCTATCCTTTGTAGCTTCCGCCTCATTCAATTTTTGGAGTATCAAAGCTTTATTTCTCCTTTTTCTCTTTCCTAACTAATTTATTCAGTTGCTCTTTATCCATCATTAAATTACCTCTACTTTCTTCGGTTCTGTTGGCATCGAACTTGATGATGGTCATTTTTGTATTTCCTCTTCATTTCTATAACTTCTTTTGGATATGCCTCATGAGTGTGTATATATAAACTTTTATTCGTCACTTATTTTGATGCTTTCATCAATTCGCTGCACAAGTTCGATGAATCAATCTCATTCTCTTTCAGTGAAGTAGGTATTTCATTGAATCTATTATTGACAGGATCACTACTATCGTTTTTTCTCCATTTGAATGTTCGTGTTAGCTGCAGTTTTCCTTACGGATGATATTTCGATTCACTAAATTTGAAGAGCAATTGATATCCAATTCAACTATAATTGACGTTTGGTCTGTGCTTGTCACCGGTTCATTAATTTCAAAATTCAATATTTTTCCAATCATGGATTCCGATACAATCACATAGTAAATCACCGATTTGCTTACTTTACCACCCTGCAAAGGAAGAATCATTATTTTCATACCTTTGTTTTGCAGTTATCATTACTGATTCGTTTCGCTACAAAGATTCAAGATCTCTCTGTCATTACCAAAGACAGTTTCATCATCTATTTTTCTAATGGGAACTTTTATTTTGAATCATTATTTTCTTTTCCAATTCTACCACTAAAGTCTCTAATCACAATTAGGTTTTCCATTTTGTAATCTATTTTGCATCTTTTAAGCAACTTTTATCTCTATACTTGGATTGGTAGCTTTCACGATATGGGAGGATGAGATCGGTCTCTTTTATATTGGTCCATTTTTTATTTTTCATATTCAATACTACCAGATTCACAGATTTTTAAAATATAAGATATATTTAATATATATATAAAATATATTGTTACTTCGTTCAGATTTAATAGAAGATTTATGTGAACTAAAGAAGCACATAGCTATCTACATGTTTGAGAAATGCGGTTAAGTAGTTCATCAAAAATTCCATAAACTGGTCTGTTTTCCTCTGCATTTGAACATCGAATTCAATAATCCGACCAAGATGCGGTATTCTGCTCATAAATATTGTGATCCAATTCTGTGATTTTGAGTCGAACATAGTCTCCAATAAGAAGTCGATCATATTCTTCGCTATCCATTGCTTGGGTATCGATTGGGAGATCAAATGGTTTATCTAAAATCAAGATTTCTTCATCAATTAAATTCCATGTGTTTTCTCTGCCATTCCATTGAACAAGATGTGAATTTTTATGCTTTACAATCTCATCGAAGAATTCGTAATCCTCATTTTTGTCTATCCTTCGATATTCTGAAGGGTTTGTTAAGCAAATGATATTTCCCGAGAAACTTACTCTCTTCAGACGCGCAGCCAAGCATTTGGTGGCAACACTCTTCACCCAGGGATTCTCAAGAAATTCTCTTGTCAGAATGATCATTATCTGTACGGAACAACCAAGCAAAGTATTCAAGGACAAATTTTCTATCTGTCTCAGCTTATCAGTCTCTGTACCAAAGCATTTATCATTACAGACATAGCACAAACTGAGAACGTTTCTGTATCGGTTGAAAAGATGGCGAATTTGACGTCCAACTTGTGCTTCATCACATAAAATGCACAGATCTACCAACTTGGTGTTCTCAAAGGGATCTACAGCTTTCTGATGGATTGAAAGTTCGGATTGTGGACGTGGAGGGGGGAGAGATGACATAAACCTCTCCCAGAAGAATTTATTCTTCCAATGCAGCCTGCAATGATGCCTGAGATAAATGTTAAGGAAATCACACGGCAGATTAATATCGTCATAGATGCAGATAATATTCAGCTTTGCACTCAGCTGCAAAGATCTGATCAAAAGACAAAGAAAAGTGTCTACCAATTCATCATTATTTAGGAAGTCAAAAGTCAGAAGGATAACAAGAGTATGCAAATCACTGGCCATCTCCAGATCATTAGTAAAATTGATACTGCCGGGTAAATTCTTTGAGAAAGTTTTGATCGCAAATTTCTCCGACTTGTCCCTCGAATATAGCGAAACATTTCATAAAACCATGGTGACTGATGGATGTGAAACAGAAATCCTACATCAAATTTCTTTTCATGTTGTCCTTGTAAAATTGTATACTTGCTAAGGTAAGCATGCAAATAGTGCTGTCAGTGCAATTGATTATCCAAAAACTTTTCTATTCGATATCTGTAATGGTAGACACTCGTCCCAACGGCAATGCCCAGCAACAGCAGAAAGCCCACTACAGAACCAATGATTATCAGCCATTGATAAACTGTGAATATTCTAGTTTGAGCGTAGTGAAGATTTTGACAAATTATCCTCAAATGAGAAATGCGGAACGCTATAATTTTTTTCTGATTTTCATAATCACGCAATTCATCGGAAGATTTGCAGTGAGTTGGTTGGACGATGTTCATTGAAATTTTATCAGTCTTTTGCTTGCCCCATATCAAAAAGTCAACTTCCCAAGAACAGTCACAAGTGGGAGTATTTTCGCCTAAATCAAGATATTGAAGCTTTAGAATTGTATTGAATGTCGATCCAAAGAGCTTTTTGAATCGATTTGCTTCCAAATTCAAGAAGATTAAAGATTCCAAACCGGAAAAAGAGGCGCTTTTCAACTCAGTCAGCGAGTTTGACGATAAGTCCAAAAATGTTAGCTTGCTAAATTTTTCAAATGCAAATTCATAGATGAGCGAAATGCTGCAATTTCTCAAGGAAAACTTGATTGCATTTAAGTAGGAATTCGACTTACTGAAGTTGTGGTTCGCCAAAATGTGTAAAGGATTGCTGTCAAAGATCACTAAAATAGGCTGCATACTATCAGGAATAACGCTAAGAAAATTTGTCATACCCTTGTTACTGCAGTTGAGTTTCATGTTATGCATTGCTCCATCGCCATTTCTGTAGCTTAATTCGCATGGGTACTGAATGATGTCAGAAGCATTTGGGTTGCTGACATTTTGGTAAGATGGATTGGCGTAAATAAGCTGGCGATAGGACTTTCTACAAGGAAATGTTGTTTTGGTCCGAAGAACTTCAGCAACATTACTTGCATTTTTGTAAAATTCTTCATGACACTCGGTGTCAGGTGGATATTCCATATATGGATATTGATACAAATGCGATTTATTCGTCATCATAGCTTCCTCCGACGTCGTGGATTCCAAGTATGCGGGGTTAAACACTGTATTACAATCGCAAGCAAATAGCAGTGTTTGATTTTTTTGGTATTGATACCGTCGAGGATTGCGGCTGATCAAAACATTGACTCTCTTAGCAGACGTCTGACGACGCGAGGTCTTTAAAGCGATCGAATCTAGATAATACAAAGGATTTCTTGTCAAATCAAGCACCTTCAAATGTTTCAATGATTGGATTGGATTGCCAGCAAAATCGATTATCCAATTATTGGATACATTCAGCATCTCGACATTCGGAAAGAAGAAGTAATCTGGAGGTTGAGATCAGTCAAATTGTTGTACGATAAATCAACTTTCTTCACAGAGTTCAATTTCAAGTGAATAATAAGTCTATTGTCATTTCATTATGGCTTAGATTGAATACTTTCAAGCTTGGAAGCATATTTACTGAATGATTCGAACATGGATGTATGTACGACAATGATTGAATTTTGTTGAATGACAAATCGAATGTGGTCAGAGTCATCAAGTACCAAGCTCTTACTTGATGAATATCAATTATTCGATTATGAGAAAGGTCCAAATTTTTCAATGATCGCGATAAAGCGCACAGACTGTCATCGCTGATCCAAAGTAGTTTATTGTGACGGATGGATAACTTAGTTAATGATGTGAATCCAGCTAAGGACTGTGGAATCGATATGAGGTCGTTATTATCTAAATTCAAACTGGTTATCGTTGTAGCGTAATACGAGAGGTAAATGAATGTTTCCTTTTGATAATCCAAGCAAACGTCATTCAAGATATACATCAGAAAATCTAGTGTTAACTGAGTTGTATCATTCTCCCATCCATGAAAGCTATCATTAATCTTTGCCATTCTTTTCGTCCATAGATCTTTGTTTTCTTGATTCTTGTAGTGATTTTCATTTTTCTTCACCCATTCTTGAAATCGTGTCCTTCCATAGTGCCGTATCTTATCCATAATATCGTCTTCAAACTCGAAGTACACTGTGTCGAAGCGATTATTTGGCAATTCAACATTTCTCATGAAATTTGATGTAAATAAAGCAATAAAATCAAGTTTATCAAACTTAAAGATACCTGTTCCATCAAATCTTATGGTGGTCAACTGCTTACAATGTCGCAAAAACAAGACAGGAATCTACCGTGGTCCAATATCGCTGCTGACAAAATTATTTAGCACGCATGGTCTTACATCATCAGAAACTGTTGGGTTTGCATTCGCCGGCTTCATGAAGAAACCAATATCCCCGCCTAGTTGTTGTGTCCAGCTAAAGAAGACCGACCAGTCTGGATCGAATGGATCACCAAAACTTGCCAAGTCATCGTAGAAGCATTTATGTATGTGAAGACTATTAAGCAACTGAAATTTTCCGATAATACCTTTGAGATCAACCTCATCACATTTTCTTTCACAGGAAATTTACAAGGCCATCGATAGCTCGATGGCTAGAGCTATCTATAGCTATAGCTAGAGCCTATCTGGTACACTGCTGTTTCCTTTAGAAGAATCGATGATATTGCAATGAGCGCCGCGTCTGAGTTCACAACGCAGCGAAGGAGGTGTTTTGCATGTGCTGTTATACCAGCCTTCCTCTGAAAAGAGAACTTTGATTTGAAACAGAAACATTAGAAACCAAATTCTGAGCGACATCTTGTAGTAAAACAGAGCCATATTACGTAAGAGCCACGTAAGACAGGCATTGATCTCGTTTATTTATTTGGTAATTATCATTCATCCATGTGATTAATTTCGGGCATGCTAATGACCTGGGGATGGTAGTTTTATCTTATTGAATCGGAGGCATCCGTTTGTAATGAGATAGCAAGCAGTAAGCGTCGCCATCTAATTATTGCATCTATTCCACCAAGAGCTAACCAAGAGTCCTGTGAAAGTTACCAGGCAAGTAGCAACGATAACACAGCATAATTTTCACAAAGAAATATAATCTAGCTAAGTACCACACTATCAAAAAAATATTCATGGCTGATAGCATTGAAAGTTATTTGACAGTAGTATATGATATATACATTTTTTGCTGGGCGACTTAAAGGTGTACATACGAAAGCGATACGAAAGAGGAAATTTGCACAGGGTTTTGTATATAAATATACTAAAAACTCGTATTTCATCGTAAAACAGCCAATCACAGATAGAATAGTTCGCATCGCCACATGCCAATCACATACGAAAGTAAGTGAGCTTCCGTATGAAAAACATGTCAGATCTCTGTAAACATACGAGAATCCCGTACCAAATGTTAGTTTCAAATTGTTGGTGAATTTGGCGTATGTTTGCATGTAATTTTCGTATCCAGCGATTTGCAGTGTACATCATAGATAAAATAAGGTTTGAACTACATGTTGCCGGTAATCATTTTTTAACTGTTTAAAGAACAGTTTGCAATATTTATGTTTCAAAACATTCGTCTAGATACTCTGAAATTATGTTACATTTATATGCTCTTAATATTGTAATGATTGACTAAGCAATTTATTCTCGACTGAATGTCGACAACGGTCGACATGGGTTCAATTAAATTAACCGACCGACCGTCGTAATGAGTACCCGGCCGGTCGGTCTTCAAAACTTGCGGACGGGGACGGCGCCGGCGTTGCTAAAACCGGCCCGGACGACTACCGGTTCCAACCCTGGCAAATACAAACACTACACCGGCAATTGCAAGAAATAAGTCCCTCACCATGTTGAATCAGCAACGAAATGCCACGCCTTGTCGGCAACAGTGGCGTATCCAGGAATATCATCAGATGCTGCGATACATTGTACATTGTAGCCTATACATAGCCTATTTCAGTCGCAGACCAATGACTTATTTTTATGATTTAAGACTCTCAAATAGGGAGAGAGTTTCAATGATATCTGTGAAGCGCAATGATAATTCCTTGAGAAAAATGTCAAGTAGCTACTTCTTTCAGACAATTGCGAATGTCGATTCGCTCACTCTCAGATGTATCAATCTGATTATTCTTGAAAGATTGATAAAAATTTTCATACTGAGGAGTGGCTGCGGCTATAATTGCTGTAAACCAATCATCAAAGTTTGTCATCTTATCCTCGATCTACTTCTGCAAGTTTTTGATGGCCTGATATACAGTCATCAAATTCTGTTTTGCGTCTTGCAATATTTAACGACAGGGCTGATTAAGGTAAATAGGCTAAATCTTGAATAGATTTCAATTTGTTTTTGCTAATGCTGTCCTTTACAAAATTTGCATTCACAATCACATTCTGCGATCTGAACGCTCCGATGTCTTACTCAGAGTCCATAGCAAGCTAAATGCACACAACTACACTTAACCGAATACGGAAAACATCAGATGAAAAAATCATAGCTTCAATCGGCTAATAATTTTCCCAAGCGCAGTTCACATTGTTTCTCTCACCCATGCAGCGCTCAAGCTAAGAATCTATTGGCAATTATGTCATCCAATGAGAACTCAGGAATGCATCTTAATCATGGGCGTCAATCCCGGGGGGATGCGTGGGATGCATCCCCCAATAATGACAGCCCGGGGATGAGCAATGTATTTATCCCCCCCCCCAAAATTTCCGACCTTCACAATTTAGGAGTATTGAGTTTTTTAATCCATCCACAGAATTAAAAGACTACAAATATCTCGAAGATGTAGTTGTCAATGGTCAACTAACAGATGAAATTATTGAAAAATATAAATTAGATAAGAGAGCTATTGAAATTCAGGTTCCAATGTTCCGAATGCACACTGGTGCAGCATCCATTCATGATGCAAAGTTGGCATGCAGAAGCATATCTGCTGAAGTGCGCAAACTTTTCCCGAAAGTTTTCAAACTCCTTAAAATTCGGCTTTTTTGCCCGGTAACCTCTTGTGAGTGTGAAAGATATTTTTCGACAATAAGACGTCTTAAAACTTGGCTAAGGTCAACGATGTCGCAACGCAGGTTAAACCATGTTGCTGTCTGCCACACGCATAAGGAAAAGTTGGACGTACTTGACGTCAAAGAACTGTCAAGAAGTTTCATTGAACGAAGTGAAACAAGACGAAATGTATTTGGTTCCTATAATTCTTAAGTGTATGTTGAAACATCTTTTTGCATGATTTTAATATTTTTATGTTTTGATAATGCATGGTAAACTATTTAAACAGGTTGAACTGTTCATGAAAATTTGTGTATTTTTTATGGCATATTTTTATTTCTTTATGTCTGATTTACAGTTTACATGTAATGTGTACAAGATATTAAAATTTTATGACATTGTACGCGATGACTGTCAAATATCGATACATCACCCGTCTAACAGGCATATATAATGATTTTTAGCAATTTTGTATGAGAAACAAATTTGTGAGACGGCTATATTTATCTCAATCTTATACGTCGTTTTGAGCAAAATCCGCTGTCATAATGTGATAATATGGAAACATGTGTAAATACATCATGAGTAATGCGATATTATTGGCACAATATACTTGATTGTCATTGATATTGGGAATGGCAACACGATATATTGAAATGCCTGAGAGCTATTCTTCATTTTCAAAATTACTTTTGGACTTGTGTTTTTTATACATTGTATCCAGACTTTTCTACTGTACATCCCTGATGTAACCACGATACAATGAAATTGGTTCATAGTTGCAACGAGTTAGTTTTTCTTCACAGTGAATGATTTAGCGACATCTATTCGTTCTGGATCAATTTACAAGTACATTACAAGTATATTCTCTGCAAGTATTCAGCTTATAGAGATAATCAACTGATAATAAATGTGAATACATGACCCAACAGATATGAAACACATGACAATAGTTTAACCATAGGCCCTTTGCTCCAACAAAATATATCAAAAGATTTGTCATCACGCATAATCATGTCAAATATGGCTCATCCCCCCCAATCATAAACACAAATTGACGCCACTGATCTTAATCGAAGAGAAATTACACACATTTCATTTCTATGAAAGAGGAGTATAACTGTAATCACTTGAGATATGATTGAATAATTGTTTTTTCTGATATCTCTAATTTTTCACATGCTGCGATTGCAGCACGTGCAGCAGCCTAAATGCTCTACTGGTCGGCAATGAATGCACCAGTAATACAGTAAGAAGAACGGTTGATGGGTTTTCAGCTCTTATTTATGCTTTTCCGAAAAGTTCATGTCTGCAATTATTGTTGTTATTCAATTTTGAAAAATCCCATGTGGAAAATTGTACATTTCCCCCTCTAATGAACAGTGCATTTAAAAGCAGGCCATAGTAGACAAACGCTGCGGCATTTATTAGAGAAATGCGTTATTTTATTCAGCTTGTAAGTTTAAATTGCAACATTTGGCAATCACGAGCTTCCCAAAAGTCGGATTCACCATTTTCTTGATCATATTGTGAAGCTCTAGTGTGCATCTCTGTGCCATTGTGGGATAACTTCCCAGCTTTGATTCTTTATTATCTTGCTCATACTATTTAGCACTTATGCGCCTAAAAAATCATGGCTACAATTTTTGCTCAATCACGGGATCCGTGGTTGATATCGATTTTCCGCAACTTAAGAATGCTTAATCATGACATAATTTGAAACTACTAAGAAGTTGAATAAAAATTATTTTTGTGCAACTAATTTGAAGCTATCTGTGCATAGTTTATCCGCTTCAGCATCTCTATCTAAACGCTCAGGCGAGTCAAGCGTTACAACACGGGAACACGCTTTTCGGTTCACCGTCAATGTCTAATGATATCAGCACTCGTCATTGCGAACAGAACAAAATAAACTTGATTCTGCATCAATACAATATAAAGAAATGTCAAGTTTAGGACGATTTCAACGCAAACACTTTACTTATAAGTCGGCCGCACGATCCTGGCCCTTCGTGTTTCCATAGTTCCACACCGCTTTAGAACAGGGCCTGGTTGTTTTTTGGTGCTTATAGAACTCAGCTACGAATCGACATCATCATTCCTGTCATCGTGTAACGTAGGCACGTATCTCAGCAGAAATCTTTGTCGCATCATTCGATGCTCAAAATTCAAATTCATCAACAGCGTTGACGGTTATTGTATTTGAATAAGCCTTGCTCATAAATATCATCAGTCATTACAACCAGTTACAGATTTTTGATTAATAAGGACAGTCAGAGAATCATGCTAGAACTTAGTAATTCATGACAGACATAGCGCAGAAGTTATCGACAAAGTGAAATCATGACAGACAAAGAGACTTTCAATCATGACATTGTGATGTCTTGGACAAATGCACAAGAGTGACATAAGATTACATGTCAGACCTGTTGAGATACAGTAACCCTAATTTTACCCCATAAGTACCCTATTGGCCAGAGAGTGCCTATTCGCTCTTAAGAAAACATCACGACTGTTTTGCTCATCACAAGCATCCTACTGAGATTATGTTTCATGAATTCTGCTTTTGAATGGAATTCATCATTTTTTTTATGCTGCATGAATCGTCTTTGATCTTTTGGGAATTTATCATGTCGGATGAAACCTATAAATGTCAATTTGTTGAAAGGGGCAGCGATTGATTGAGATAAATGTTAATCACGCCAAGAAGTCGAATCTCTGAAGTGGACATAGTTGTTCGTTCTCGGGGTGGTGCAGCGATTGTCAAAGTCGATCAAGAGATTTAGATAAGATGCGCAGGTGGAGGATCATGCCAAGTGCACGCTACACAAAATCAGTGCTGAGTTGACAGCTACCATACACACGAACAAGTTTTGCGAATAGATAATTTTGAATGAATAGGAATGTCTTCGTGCTTGAAATAATTAACAGAATTTGAGTTCGTTCAACTTCAGCCTTTGGCTCAGATTGAAATAGGTCTACCAATTAGTTGACTAAAGATAATTAATTCTTAGCTAGACAAAGTTGATCACAATTTATATAACGTGCTAGCTTTATATAGCAACACAATGAGACCATCATTATCAAATTTTTAGTCCTATTTCTTCTTAGAAAGTAAGTTGCTTCAATTCGGTAGTGTTATGAAGCTTTTGAAATCGTATTGTCTCCATCGATTTCGTAAGTTCCCTTTTGAATTCCGCTTTGCTCTATTTGAAGTCATAATGTCACTGATGAAGCTCAATCTCATTACTGAAATCACTAGTTCATTAACCATGGCTTAGATGTGACTCTTGAAGTCCAAAATCTGTAGACGGTTTTAATATGAAATCATTTTACTTCGGAATATCCAATGCATTTCACATGATGATGCATGATCACGTCATGAATTCTCTGACACAGCAGCACACACATAAAAATCGTTCATCACAATCATGCACTTAAGACAAAGAGTTCATTCACTTCTTTATAAATCTTCTCACCAAGTATGCAGACCGCCATTTGACCATCGACCGTAAGAAGGCGCTGGACGCCAAAGGCCCGTCACGCTGTGCGAAGTGTAAATTTATAACATTTTACTTTGACCAACAAATTATATCGAGTCAGAAACTCTCTTAACCTACCTGTGAAAAGAACTCTCACAAAATTATATTAAAACGGATACTGCTCATTACAAATTAAATTGCAAAATGAAGTGAATGTCTGACAATAGCTAGAAACGAACGTTGAAATCGTGTACGGTCAAATCTTAAAGAACTTCTGTGGAAGATCTTCACAGGAATTCATAGATCACAAGGATTCCTTCATAATGTGTCTACGGTAGATCAGCAACCTCTGACGACATGGAAAAGTTTCTCGAGTTCCTCATGTGCTCCTTGAGGCGCTACGGCAATGTTCTCAAGCTTTGGCCTGCGCATGAAAATGGGCAGTCATCATATGCAGTAAAGAAGAGCATATAGTTTTATATCATGGCATCTGTATGTACATTCATCTTCCGCAGTGTTTCAAAATCGATCAATTATTGACAGCAATGTTGTTAACACATTAAATTATAGTTTAATTGTTTAACCTTATTATACCCATGGAGCTCCTGGTTCCCTCCCCCTTTGATACTAATGTTCCTATTATTCAATCGTTTTAAGATAACTGTCCATTTCGCTTGGCGTGTATTCGTTTCAGTGCTCCTATGAGTTTTTGCTGAGTCCGTTATCTTGCTACTGGAGAAAGCAGTTTAAAATTTCCGCTATTTTCCAAAAAATATATTTTTTAGTATCTGCTAGAAGTTCATAGCATATGGCTTGATAAACGGGTTGCTTGTACGAGAAAGTAAGGAGCATGTTTGTTTGCATTGAGATTGTAAAGCGGCACTGACTACCATTCAGATAGAGTTTTTTCAAAATGCATGTAGACTACGTATATGGTCTGCTGCTATCTTACTTTATATGTCGTGCGGATAATTACAGCAACTGCACTTAAAATAATAGATGCACCAAATATAGTCTGAAGCATAATAACCTGTCCGTTTTTTAATTTGGGGTCCAATATTTGAAGCACAAAGCTAACAGCATTACTAATAAAACTATTATCAGTAGTGTTAATAGTCTTTTGATACTAGTCATACAATTAATGCATGGCTGAATGAGCATTTTAATCATAACTTCACTTGTATTTTGTCAGGGAGTATTAAAAATAGATATGACGGCTGGGAGGAAGAACTGAGCGTGCGTGCGATCAGAGCTGGAGGCCGGTATCTGTAGACAATGACGCGGTACAAAAGCGTGTGAAAACGTAAAAGTGAGCTACTTTGTTCACTCAGCTAAGTGTAACCGCAGCGTCTCGAGTCTCGACTCCCGTCTATTGCTCTTACCGGAAGAATGCCTAGAAAGTGCAGTGTGGCAAATTGCCGAACAAATTATTCGTCCGATGATAGCAAGGTATCAGTTTATCGATTCCCGAAAGACGAAGAAGAACTGAACAGATGGATCTCCGTTCTACCGAACTATATCGCTCGCGATTCGGTAACGCGAAATATGGGCATTTGCAGAAAGCATTAGCCTGAGATGACTGCAATGAAAAAGGTTTTTGGACGTGAGGTTAGTAGTAAGCAAGTGACAAATACTGGATAGCGCAAGATGGCCGCCGTCGTGGCTGAGGTCCCGAGTCCCCCCCCCCCCCCTCTGGAAAAGACAGTTGTCGCTGGATTCGTGCCGGCCAGGTTGGGCCGCCATCGCGAAGAGGTCGCCTGACGTCCCCCCCCCCTCTGGTAACGACCTGTGTCGTGATGTGCCGCGCCAGGTTGGCCGCCATCCGACAGAGAGGTCGCTGACAGTCCCCCCCACCCTCGACCGAGCAGAGTGTTGAGACTCGGGTGAGTGGGTCCGTCCGCCTGGGGGACTTGGTCGACCGTCTAGGTTATGAACGTGGGCGGAGCCGTCTCAGGGGTGGAAACATGGGTCGACCGTTACTAGGTGGAACATGGGCGACACGTCTAGGTGGACATGGGCGAACAACCGTCTAGGTTGTCTTGGATGGTGAAACGGTGGCCAGAGATTCGGATTGCAGCGTCAAAATTCTGCATCAGTGGTGTGATTTCCAGCTTCAATCGGCCTAGAAAAACTGTTTCTTTCAAAATTTATGACATAGAATGTGGCTGTTTTGGTGTGTAGCGCCCAAACGAAGCATCGGATGAGAAAAACGGGAGTCCAGATTCGCGAATCTACGTGAAAATTTTGGTGTTAGGAAGGATGTTTCCAGCGAAATCGGAGAGAGAAAAATCTTTCGGCTGACGTCCCCCCCCCTCTGGACAGCTTGCTTCGATTTTGGCTTCCAGTGGACGGATTTTGTCGTGCGATAGCTCGTTTGAAAGCTAAGAGTGAGCAAATTCAGTGAAAGAATCGGCTTGTTCCTATCTGTCTTCATTCAAAAGTTTTAGAGACGCGTTACAAGATTTTAGGTCGGAGCTCGCTTACCTGAAAAAATCCTAAGTGTCAGAGTGACTTTGTTATGGGTAGAAAATTTGTGAAAATTTTCCAAAGTGTGGAATTTCGACCTGGACCGGGGGTGAGCACCAAAACCATTTTTTCAATCAAATTTTTCGCTGACCCCTCCCCCCACTCTGGACAGCTTGCTTCGATTTTCGGCTTCTAGTGTGGACGAGATTTTGGTCCGTGCTGATAGCTCGTTTGCAAAAGCTAAGAGTGAGACAAAGTTCAGTGAAACAAATTCGGCCTTGTGTCCTATTCTGTCTTCCAGTTCCACAAAGTGTAGAGAGCGGATTACAAGATTATAGGTCGGAGCTTCGCTTACCTGTGAAAAAATCCTAAGTGTCAGGAGTGGTCTTTGTATGGGTAAGCACGATATTTTGAAAAATTTTCCAAAGTGTGGAATTTCGGACCTGGGACCGTCCACCCAAAAACATTTTTCAATCAAATTTCGCTGACCCCACCCCCCCTCTGGACAGCTATGCATTCGATTTTGGCTTCCAGTAAGGTGGATGGTATTTTGTTCGTGCGAT